>VBVR01001072.1:0-35202 GCA_011638315.1 Tetramorium parvispinum | reverse complement strand
GTTGTAAATTTCAATCTATTACTATACACGAGCATATGTTTGTATGCAATATAGATATGTGGTGTGAGAATCAAATGAAACTATATAGTAAGGCTGCGTTCGGAAACGTCACTCGAGTGCCTTCGTGTATTATTTTATCCTTTTGGTGAACAATAAAGATAACATGATACACGGAGACACTCGAGTGATGTTTCCGAACGCAGCCTAAGAAATGAAGAGAGAGAGAGAAAAAGAGAGAGAGAGAGAGAGAGAGAGAGAGAGAGAGAGAGAGAAGAGAGAAAAGAAAGAGCGAGCGATAAAACAATACATTTTGCGATTGATGATAACGGTGGGTCTCGATTAAATTTTTAGATGATTGATAGATGACATTTTTAGATTCTGTTCTAGTCATGATACTAACATCTTTCGAGTGACAAACTCACAGATGGAAATATGAAATGATCAACAGAATGGAAAAAAACGTGAAATTGAAATCTTTTTATGATTATGAACACATGCCATAATCATAAAAGGTGCAGTGGCGGCAAAGGTTTTGCGTGCGGATGCATTCAAGAGAAGCTATTCCGACGTGTCAGGAACTTTTCAAAAATTATTCGGCGGAGAGATTGAGCAGATCTAAAGATCTAACAGTCAAACATGTTTAGAAAATACCCCAATCTTTTTGGATGCCATCCAAAATTTGGTAAACGTCTCTTAGACCTGGGTTGTTTGGGGATTTTTTTCACATTTTACACGGAGAGGCAAGGGGGCGCGTTTTATGGCCCACTCCTATGCAGGTCGAGCGCGTGTAGTAAGTCTAATGTAGTAAAGTAGTAGTCTAATGTTTGACGACTAATTTGGAATGTAAAGAGTGTCTAATTGCGAGGCGGGTGATCGCACTATTCACGGGGACTACAATTAATAGATCGTATAATGAGTCGAGCTCGGATATATGAGCCTCGTCGTTTGTAGTCACGTGTTCGAATTGTTCACCTCCCTTGAAATGAGAGAGTCACTGTTTCTTTGATGGCACGAATGTTGAATAGAAGCTACGACTATTTCCTGGATCTACAAGTTTCGTTGGCAAAGCTAAAGTCATACGAGTGTACGATATTAGCAGATAACTTATACGTTACCGTCTCGGAGCCAGCGGCGGTGACAAGTTCCTGCAAGGCTCTCACCGAGAGGGCCTGTTCTATCACGAACACGCATTGCGACAAGTCCGGCGGTATGTTCTGGAAGAATAAAATAATTAAGTGCACACGAGAACGAGACGAGAGAAATTCTGCGAAATTCACGGTCGCTTTTACCTTATCCGCGATATTCTCGAGGAAACAATGTCGATTACCGAAACCCTCAGCTGCTAGGCAGACCCTCTCTCCTGTTGCGGTACAGGACAGGCATACCATATCCTCCTGTAAATGTTGAATAGTATCTTTATGTGTATTTAGGATAATATTGATTTCATTTTTTAAGAAAATTAATCTTAAAACCGAGAATAATGATTAATAATGATTAGAATAATTTTATAAAATTCTTAAAATTGACTCATTATTAGAGTAGATCTTTAACAATTAATCTTAATATTTTATGTATAATTTTATATGATTACTTCAAAACAATAATTTGCAATAATATTGTCAATTTTTATTTTGTAGTATTTCCAGATCTGTGAAATTGGCATTCCGAAATTTTTAATTTTTTTGCAAAATGAATAAAACCGATTATTTATGAACAAATTTATTATAGTCAATCAAATGTCATATTAATTTCGTAAAAATACACATTTCGGGATTCCAATTTCCCAAATCTAATATTTCCATCGCTTTAGTCATTCGACGTTTACAACGCAGTGCAAATTAACAAGAGATCTCGGCGCGGATTTCTCTCGTGATTGCATCGCGATGTTTGCTGTGCTGCAATAGTGCGCAATATCGTCAAACGATTTTGCAACAATAAATTGTCCCACAGAATAACGATGATACGTGAATCTTACGGACGAATCGATGAAGATGTCATGAAACGCGATCGATGAATTGACATCTGGATCTCGAAGGATGTCGTTTTGAAAAATTTTCGTTGCGGTAGTAATAAAGCTTGCGAAATCGCGTGAATTATGATGCCGGCCGAACGATAGAACGCGACCGTCGTGCCAAAACCAATTTGGACGACCTCAAGAATGTACGAGGACTGTATGCAAAAGTATGCCGGCTTCGAGTGCACGTCGTAATCTTTGGACGCGTAGAGAAACGGAAGACGGCGTTATTTAACACAGATTCGCAATAACGTCGTGCCTCGAAAAGCTCGTCGAGTGAGTCACTCAATTTGCGTCGCTCGATTTTAACCCTTGAACGCGTAGATTCTATTCACCTTTGTATTGAATTTTATTCTGGACATTTCTTAAGCTCCCTCCTTTTTACCTTTTCCTTTTGTTGTAAAAATGTTCTCAAAAATGTTAATTTTTTTATATCAAAAGATTTTATTTTTTTCTTTGTTAGCTAGCTAAAAAAGAATAAATACATAATCAAAGAATTATATATTTAAGAATTATATCTTTCAATTTTAAATGGAGATGTTAAACAGAAAAGAAACGAAGAGAAAAAGAATGGAGCCAACCATATGCATCCGTGAAAAATTTATGAGCGGTTGTAGAAACTGGAAAGCCTCGCAGGAAAAAATTGTTTTCTTTTATCTCATTATTTCTGCAATGTTTAGATTGGATGACTCCATCACTCAATTGGTACACACCTATATATAAATTACGTAATGATGAGTTCCTGTAAGATAAGTTCGTACTATAGTTAACAATTTCCAAGCCTATTTTTAATGATAGAGAAAACATAAAGAAAATTAATAGCAGTAGCAATCATCTAAGTACCTTTTTTTTTAACATCGTTCTAAATAGAGTAATGTGTATAATCCAATTAAAAATTTTATGGTTTATTTAATTATTATTGCAAATATATAAAATATTTTTTTGAGAATTTTAAATCATTATTTACTATTAGAATTTACAGTATGTTATATTGAGAGTTACAATAAATTAAAATACAGTAAAAATTAATGCGCGCGTTAGTCAGTTTTTGATTTAAAAAATGAATTATATTTGCAAGCAGTCTATACTCAAAATATTCTCTAATTCGCGACACTAAGCAGCACAATTTATTGACAATCAAGAATGTGATAACAATGTAACTGAAGCAATCAATCGATTAGAAAGTTAAATTGAAATCAACAACAGAACCTAGGTCGTTCGTAGAATCGTTCATACAAATTGAAATTACTTTACACAACTATATTAATTGTGTTCTACCTGTATCACTATACTACATATTCTCTTTTTCTCTCTATATTTTAGTAAGAATATAATGTAAATATTTTTAATTATATATAATAATTATCGGATGTAGTTGGCAATGTGCGACGATATGCGTAGTGGTAAACACGCACGCACATTCCCAGCTTGCTCAAGTTCGAAAAAAATTAAAATGCAACGGAGAGAAATGCATAAGTAATTTTAAAGAACACATTAACATAGATTGCTGCCGGGTTAAACGGAATAACACGCGATTCGCCATAGGTGAGCTCGTATATTTGCTTCTAACACGCGAAGGATCGAAAGTTTCCGCTGGAAATTTGGCAAGAAAATTTAATCTTGTTTATCGAGATATTAATAAAGCGCAATCGGTAAATTTGCTGTTGACGCGAATAGTTAGTTATAATTATCTTTACCAACATTAATTCTATAAAATATTTATTTCACCAATTCTGTAGTTTGCAATTATGTTTTCGTATAATTTATGATAAACTAAGATAAAAATTTGTATATAATTGAGAAATTAAAAACTATACATATCTTCTTTTATACATAATTTTCGTAATTATATTTATGTGTCTTTCCTTAACCGTATTATAATTTTTGTTTTATAATTGTATCAAACATATGTAATCCAATTTTTTTGCTTAAAATATTAATTTTACTACTAATAAGTGTAATATCAGAAGGGAAGATAATTGTAAACATAAAATTTTATTTTTAATTTTATCTTTTGAAATATAATTGTTTATAATTTGGCGGATAGATGCGCCACGTATGCATTAATAATGAACACACAGCGTTTACTTCCGGCGTCCGGCGACGATCGAAACCACAACATATTGCGGCATAGGTCAAGGATAAACCTTCATTTTACACAAGCAGACAATCCCTATAATTCTATTAAACCGACAAATGATCATAAATCATACTTAACCTTTACACATTTATGTTGCACATTTTAAGACTTCGTATTTATATACACAAAACAGAAAGAACTTGTATGTATGATATGAGAAAATTTATGCATAATTCATCGCGTTCACGCGTGAAGATATTCAGCGGAATTAAAATCTTATTAAAATCGAAATCCTGAAAATCTGCTTTTGAATTAATTCTTTCGAGACTCAACTTGATCCTTTCCAATTAAAGTTTACTCAAGTTAACACAATTCGTTGCTTCCTTAATTTAGTAGAAATATCAACATGTAAAATGATGGGGCGTTTGATAAACACATCGCTAAAAAAGCGAGCCTATAAGTGATAGCGCCACTGAACTGGAAGAAGCTTTAGAAAGGTGTTCCTATCGTGCGTATACTATATCGTTTGTTGTTCGATACTCGGTACATCCGACGCACGTTGCATCGCAGTGTATTAATTATAAATTCATCACTTTTTGACGCGACATCACATAATGAAAGCTACGGGAGACCGTATCGATCAGACGGAACAGCGCCGCATTAAATTCTAAAATTAACTAAAAGTGACTAGCTTTAAAGAAGCGACTTTTAAAGACGAACCCCGATAGCATACCGATGTGTGTCAGGAACTTCGCTAGATTTCTGTGCACGCGACATGTTACGTGCGCAGCACGTGTCGTAAAGTTCCGTCAGCAAACTGTACAATGAATCACTCGACTCCAAGTCTCCTCGAAGACGTCGAGGCGAAGTGCAATTAATTAATAGTGATATTATCTGCAAATCTGATGAAAGAATTTCGAGATATTATTCAGATTATCGTTATATATATTTTTTTCACTTTATCTGCGAGAAAATTTCAATAGTTTTTCTTTTGTAGTCTGGTGTTGCGCTGTAAATTTTTTATTCGAATTTTCTACGTGAATTAATAAATCGTAATTAAACAGTAAATTAAAATTCAGGATAATATTTTCTGAGTTTCTGTTTTGTTGGGAAGCAATTTCCGTGACAAAGTTGAAATGATCGCAATTACGAAGTTATAAATTTAACTTTGCACGCGGCTAACTTGATCCCCGGTGGCGAGCGCCTGCATATTCTTGATATTCGATTTCATTGCAAAATTATTGTTATCGCAAATCATCGCTAATCGATAGGTCCTGCCCGACCGATCGACTATTCTCGAGGGTGAGAAGTGAGAAAATTAAGTTCGTAAAACTTCAGATGTTTTCGTGCGGACATTTCGCTTTCTTTTCGGAACCAAGTCAAATTATCAAGTGAAATTTGTGACGGCAGAAAACGGCGGCAGATGGATGAATCTAATATTTACGAAATCAAATCCAACGACAGCAGGTAAGCGATAGTCCGTGCTCTGCTGTCGTGTTCGGCTACATGATCCATTCGCAGGAAGTCTGTCGAAAGGTGCGAATATGATGTTTCATATAAGAGTGAGCGTTTCGCGGCGTCGGTCTTGGCTGATTTTTCCTGGCACGTTATCGCGATGCGGATTCTAGCGGAAATGTATTTTTGCACGCGATTTCGCGACTTCATTTCTTCAAGGCATTTAATCCCGCGAAGACAGACGCGACCGTGTCGATGATCGAAGTCGTTTTCTTAGAGAACAATCGACTTCTTTACTTAACGTTTCCGCGTACTTTACATATATATGTACCTCGTGGTCATGAAAGTTTCTCTGCGAATCGTAAAATGAATTGAACCAGCAGTTTACAAATGACTTCGAGGAAAAACCGGAAATTTCGTGAAAATCGATTCCAATTGTGTTAATCACCCATAGCGCATATTGCTATGCTAAATGCATGCATTAATAATGCATTTCGAGGAGAGATTGTAGATGTTAATTAATTTGTATCTATTATAATTTATAATAAATCATTATGGGATACACAATAATGAGATAAACCGATCAAAATTCTTCGTAGACGTGTTATTGAACAATCGAGTAAAGAGATGAGCGAGCAAACAAAGGACACTGAGAAAGCGCGACTAGATCGCTGCAGACGAAGGGCCGAGAGAGCAGGAAAAGGATGCCGCTGTGGCGAGAGGCGGAGATCCAGATCTAGATCTAGACGAAGAAGACGGAGAATTCTATCGCAGAATCCCTTCATCATTTTCTATCTTGAGATGTACTTTAAGAGTCCTGAAAAACGCGTGACAGAAGTCGCCCGGCAAGCCGGCATTGAATGGTGTGCCTTGCCTGAGGAAGAGAGGCTGAAGTATGTACGTCTGGCAGAAAGAGAACGGAAAAGAAGAGGAGGACGAAGAGGACGAAGAGGACGACGGAGAAGAACGAGAAGAAGACGCAGACGCGTTTAGTGAAACAAACAAGCCTTCCGGTCGCCGTTAAACGCTCTAGAGAGAAATTTGTCAATGGCACAAAACAGCCATAAAAAATAGTACATAAAAAATACGGGGAACTAGAAAATAACGTAAAAGTCTCTATTAATAAGCTTGTGAAACACATTTGAATTTTTATTTTATGTCAAAGTTGTAGCACGAAATATTATAACTAATATATTATTATGTATATTTTTAGTATACATATTTTGAATATTTTAGAATTTAAAAGCATCGAGTTTTATATATGTGATTTAATGAAAGAATAACGACAGAGTTATGACAAACACGAAGAGAAAATAAAAAATAATTCTATACAATTTTGTGTGATAATTTGAATATTTTTGTAACTATGTAATTTATAATTTATTAATTTTTAATTTCGTTTTTATATAAATATATTTTTATTTAAAAAATTATATATTTATTTAAAAACATTGAAATTTAAATGCAACTGCTAGTGCAGTATTAAAAATGAAGCATGATGATGTCTATGGAAGAACAATACTTGCATTTGTAACTGAGTAAAACATTTAAAATATACATAAAATATACGTACAAATTTTTCGTAGTATAATTAACCATATTATTTGTATCGAACATGAATAATATGAACAGTGCATAAATTAAATGTCATGACGCAATAATAAAAGTACAAGGCTGTACTCAACGCAACCAACATTTGATCTCTAGGTCGAATGAGGTCAAGGTTGTACTGCACTTTAAGTGTTTCCACATTTCGCTAAAATCACATACGGTTTTCTTTTCTACACATAACTCTCCATATAAGAAATTGCATGCGAGCATTCAAATTCAAACAAATGCTCAGGCAGCTTTTAGTCCATTTTTAAATTCACATAAAGTTAAACCTGCCCTCGATATAAATTACTAAATTATTAACAATAAATATACTTCGTGAATTTAAGAAAATTTAAAAATAAAAAATACATCTTAATTTTATTTTATTTGAAAACAACGTGTTATATTATATTACAACGTTAATTATTAGATTTCTAGAATTAAATGTTCTTCAGATTATTACACGACGCGTCTGGTCGATACTGTCACCGAGGTGCATTACAGAAATCATAAGAGTAAAGCTCTACGTACTGTAATGTTATCACTGCATCAGTGCAATATGCGTAATGCACCGGCTCGTCTCGCGCAATGCGAATCTACCCACCACCTGCGATGTGGTGCAAACAAAGTTCCAGCAACTGCATCGGCATTCATTCATTTTCATACGTACACATCACCGCATCATTGAACGCGAATCACCTTCTTGTTCTCGCGCTCTGTTCAAGCGGGAACACTTGCTGGTATATTGCACAGTTGACTCGTTTCATATCCATTGATAACCGTACAGCTTTCATATCACATACATCTTTCATGAACCTTGCCGGAGTCATTAACATCAATGAAACTCTATGCAATCTTCGTCTGATCTAGCGCGAATAGATTCGTTGAAGCGAAACCCCATCAATATCCATTAGCTTAACTTTGTCGAATAATGGAGACATTGATGCAGAAGAGAAAATTAATTGTAAACTGTTAAAATGAAAACCGCGCCTCTGCTCTTTTCTTCAAACGAGCTCGCTGATCTCGCCGCTTTTGAAAACAATTTTAGCGTGACTAGATTATTAATCGCGAGATTCTTATCAGGCATTTCCCGGCATGGTCCTCGAGTTATCCTTCCTCGCGCAAGATAGCAATCTTGTATCATCACTGGCATTACGTGAGCTTGCTGATCGCAATCTCCCCATCATTTCCTTATACTTTGAAGCCAATTGCTCCTTTCTGTCACGCGATTCCACGTAGTAAGACTTAGTAAGTAAGACTCACCGTGCGGAGGAATGATACGTCGTCCTGCTCGGAACCACCCTCGCTGTCGGCCATCCCTTCGGCGCGCTTTCACGCGACCGAGCCTCCTCCGTCTGCGTCACCCCTGCGCGCTCGTGCGTGCGTACGTGTGCGTGCGTATCTCGCGTGTCACTTTGTGTCCGAGGCACCCTTATCGATGCTCGAGACGGACGCGGTGGTCATGCACGGCCCGGCATGGACGGCATGCTCCTGTCTCACTACACACAGGCTCCCGGCCTCTTCGTCTTCGTCGTCGGGAGGAACGACGTCGACGACGACGGTGATGTCGACGTCGGCGCGCTGCTGAACCGTCGTAGGGCACCGACGATCACCCACTGCTGATCGGATGGCACCCAGACCGCTCGCCGACGTTCCTCGCGCAAGCGCCCAATACCTTCAATCAAATTCCGCATGCTCGAGATTCCGTTAATGCGAAAAATCCCACGTTATGCGACTACACGGTTTTCACGTTACGCAGTCATCCATCTCGCTGCGAAATGTTGTTGGACAGTTTTTAATTTTTTTTTCTTTTCGAATAAATCTGGTAATACTTAGGGATGGTTTTCAAAAATGGAACCGTACAAACTTATTACGGTAACTTGAAGCAGAATGGATTGCTGTACACAATCTTCTATAGTGTGGCTTTCTTTTTTTCTACAATTTAAGTTTTTAAATTTTATATATATTTTTTAATTAAAAAGAAAATATCTTGGATCTTTATATTATTTTTTGTATATAGTATACGGATCCATAAAATCTTTGGAAATGAAGTAGCATTATGTGTGTTTGTAACAGCTCTCGATTATTAATGCTCATACATGTTATTAAAATTCTAAGTAGTACGTGATTAGATAGGCGTATTTCAGCAATTTTGTAGCCACGTAAAAATAGTTTCAAGCAAACACGTCTCTCTCACCGATAAACGCAAAGGCGAGGGTTCATGAATGAGTCATGAGTGAGTGCTCCGTCAGATTACGTTACAGAATTAGAAAGTATCTTGGATTACAGGAGTCGAAAAATGTCACAAATAAAATATTTAATTCAAAACTAATTTGATTTAGTTCCGTTTATATTATAAGGGTAAATACCAGTTGCTAGCTATTGATATTTCAGTTTCGATTTCAATGTAAAGGTCGGAAATACCAGTTATTGATTTACAAACGATATTATTATACTGGATGTGAGCGATAAAGGAAATAGATGTTAACTATAATATTAAAGCACATAAACACAACACTTTAACTTGTACACGAGTGTAGCAATTCGTTTAATGTATGACATTATGTTGAACATGAGATTATAATGTCGTTTATTGTAATTTGAGAATGTTATAACCAAACAATTTATTTAATGCGACAGTTTTTAGATCAAATTAAATTCTGCTTTTTATTTAACATAACGTATTTGCTGGTGAGTCATAAAATTAGTTTTTAATAATTGTTGTAATAAATATATAAATTTTTTATGCTTTTTTTATTTCTATTACGATAAATAGCTCACCAGATATAGCACACAGAAAATAATCTTAAATAATAACATGTTATTCTATAGTAAAGAAAATTTTCGTTAATAAGTATGATAATAAAGTTTTTAAAGAATTATAAAAAAATCAAGATTTTTTAATACTTTGCTATTGTTTTATTTCGTGAAATCGGAATTGTTGAGAGCAATATAAATTACATAAAAATATATTGAATGCATTTATATTTCAATTTGTTTCAAAATTTTTTTACGACAATGAAAAAACCAGTTTGGCAGTGACGATGCAATGCACTGACACAGAATTACGCCTGGTTGATTTTACCTTCTCTGAGAATCTATTTCCAGCAACGCGGCAGAAATAGATATATCCGTGATGGCTTACCGAAATATCCCCATACGCTTAGCGAAATTCGTCTCTCCATTATCGCATTTAACGTATTAATCAAAGGATATTTCTCGAAAAGCACGTGTGGATTGGATGACTGTCTTTTTTTTAATTTTTTATTATAGTAACGGGAATCGCGTTAACTGTGGATAGGTATTTACTATATTTGCAATAAAATCGCTTTAGGATTTTTAAAAGAATTCATAGAATGTCAATAAAATCTCTATGTGTTTTGATATTCTATAAATATTTTTTGCATCTTCATCGCTCGTGAATGTAATACTGAATGTTTTATTTCGGAGACAACGGTTCACTGTTACTTTGAAATATTACTTTGCAATAATATCACAATATGATATCGAAATAAAACAATAATAATTTAATTTGTTAAAAGATTAAATTTCTTAACTCGATTTAATATTAATATATTTTAATGACAGAAGAATGTCCTTTATATTTTTATTGCGTCTTTTTATCGTTTCTGGCACAACTATTTTAGAACACAGCATTGTACAAGAATATGAAATGGGATTATTAATTTTAGGACTGTCTGCTGAACTTAAAATTGCGTGAAAACATGAAACATAAAACGCGAGATGTATTAAGCTTCTTCTAAGTAATTAAGCATTCATGTTTATTTTACCAAATCTATTTTTAAAATTAATTTCATGATTATGTAGCGTGCATTAGAGCTAGACACAAGATCGCTATCGTATATGCGATATTTTTTTGATGATACTCCAAGTTTAGCATACAGAAGTCACATTTATAACATTCCTGAAACTACTCTGCAGAATTAATTAATTAGTTAAGAAAGCTGGATTACCACGTAAAAAAGAAGCACTATGATTTTCGAAAAGCACGTCACTGAAAGCATCACACACGCACCAACACAGTCTCTCTCTCTCTCTCACACACACACACATACACACGCACGCACAAACCCTATGTGTAACAGAGTGCAACCGGTGGTTTCATTCTCAAAGTTTCATATATGCCTGTTCGCGAACGAGAATAGATGGAATTAATCGGAACGATTTACCCCGAGAGAACTCACCTCGGGATAATGTTTCACCTCACAAATCGGCGAACTCTAGTCTCGCGGTCTCGTTTAGAAATTCACAAACGCACGCACGGTACCACCACCGCACCACGAGGGTGCGAGGGATCGTGTATCCCGCGCTCGGCCGAGGGGTTCTTCGAGTGGTACCGAGCCTCCTGCTTTCCTGACCGTGAAAGATCGAGCCCCCGCGACGGAATATCTGTCGGAGCTCGCGGAGCTATGCCGAGCTGAGCGGAGCGACGGCTATTTTCAGCCTCGAGCCGAGCGAACCGCGCCGCTCCGCTCCGCGCGTTTCGCATCATACCTGAGGAAGCTTCGGGAACTCGCGACTGCGACATCGGAATCATCTGAGTGTTGTCAATGATTTTTTTCAATTAATACATAAGAAATTGAAAGGTATTGATAATTTTGATTTGGCATAGAAATTTTATTACTCAATTTATTCTTTTATAGTATAATTTTTTTAACGAATTCTTTTTGCGAAGGTCACGTGTGGCTATAATAGTAAAGATTCTCGATGACAAATTTACAATGATAAATGGAACAAAGGAAAGGATTATAACATTTGATTTTTTATATTTTTAAAATAATTATTATCGCAATTATCGTAATTAATTTTTTGTTCTGTAGAATATTATACTTATTATAGAATTGTTTTTAGTTTCTATACAATATACATATATCATGTGAAAAATTATATACATTTACAAGCAAGAAAATAATTTATGATAAATTCATTGATAATTTTGTGTATTAAATTCATATTTTTGATAAACACATTGCATTGAATTAAAATTCAGAATTTGATTCGACGCAGATTTTGATTTGAACAAAGATTATCGCATTAAATAAATCATTTGGCGATATTCGGTTTACAATATTCTCAAATTTCAGCAAACGACTATTATAATCTTGTATCTCGCTTTTGTTGCCACCGATCCTTGCCAAGAGATTTTCAATGTAACATATCATTGTCACACGCGATAGAATGAATTCTTCAGGAAATAAATAAAGCACAATCTACCTTGTATGCTCTATAATCATTCTTTAACGATAAATATCGAAAAGTGCTAATCTGACCAAAATTTGCATACTTCTGTGCTATTATAAATTGTTAGTAATCAATTGCTAATTGGTCGGTTGATGGACAATCGTCTGTCGATCAGCTGCGGATTTTTAACAATGTCTCACGAGTTACATGACATGACAGTCGTTGAACTTGCCGCCAACTATTTCTCGAATGCGCAGAAGCTGACGTGTCTCTGTACGAGCAGCTGACTCAGCTGACTGGAGTCGTCCCTTTATTTTCCTCGCTGTTAGGTTAACGTTTCGCTAATTAACAAAATAATGTTGGGGAAAATAAAAACGAAGCAGGAGAAAAGCGGCGGTAAGTGAGGAAATTATCTTGAAAATAAATGTAACTACTTGTCAAACGCGAGAAAGCGGAAAACATCTTACGGATCCTTCTTTAGAGGTTATGTTTGTTATTTATTTAGTTGCTATTTAATTTACACGGAGAAGCATGTAAGTTAATAGAATCAGTCACAGTTTATCGAATTAATCTATGAAACGGCGTAATTAGCTCGCCATAATCGATGAGCCTGAATTGTAAATTAATTTCCAATTGGTTTCCTGAGAAGTTTTTATTAATTTTTTATATCCAGTAGAATGTTACTAATTACTGAATAAAGTGGAGGATTAAGCACGATTACGTCTTGCAGAGATTATCGCATATAGCGAGTCGGCAGTTGCAAACAATGCCGCAGTTGTAGAATATTGTAAGATCTCAATGGCAGCTTTATCGGGTGGCACGGCCGGACTTCTAGGATTGACTGGGTTGTACGGATTTGGATTTTACGTCTTTGCGGTTTTCGGGCTGTGGGTAAGAGCGCCATGTTAATCATAATAATAATTTCATGTAATGCCACAAGCAATTTTCATAGGCGATGCTGCTGATGAAGGCTGGTGGCCAGTGGAGGAAGTATTTCATTAGCAGGCGGCATCTCTTAACCAGCGGGTTCTTTGGGGGACTTTGCGTATCCTTTAGAGTGATTTTTTTTTTAATAATGATTTTTATTTTCAGAGACTGATCTCTATTTTTTTTTCCTTAACTGCCATGAAACTTTCTTCAGACGTACGTGTTATTCTGGACGTATCCTTTTTCATAATACAAATGATACAAATAATATGTTTTTATAGATTTGCAATACCATATATATAATTTTTTTTCTGATATATAAATTTCTTAATGATTACGATCAGATTTTTATATGGAATGGTTCACGTCTATTGAGAAGGGGTAAAACGGAGCAATTGTGACATCTCACATAATTATTTAAATATAATTATTATGATAAGTCAGTCATTGTATTTATATTATTTAAGTTTCGAATATTTCGAATACTGAGTAAATAAATGATAAAGCGTTCACGTTGTACAAGTATGTCGATATGTATATAGAATACACTTTTTATTAAAATCATGGCATTTATTATCCGATATTTAAAACGTAAAGTAAAAAAAACAAAATGAAAGCCAATAGAGATATATAGAAAGTATACATTATATAAGGACCATATTCTCTTTATTGAATGTATGATAGGTATAGATACGATATATATATTTGCATAATAAATTATTAATTATAACTGAGTTACAGTTATTTAATGAAGATTACTGGTAACCATGTACATATGTGCAAATAGTTAATTATTTAATTATTTTAATCACCGTTATTGCTAGGAGTTATTTTAATCAATAACTCCTAGCATATTTTTTTATTATATTTTTTTAATTACTGAAATATAAAATTCATAAACGCTTTTTTCATAACGTAACATTCTCTTTTTAAATATTGTTGATCGATAAACATTTTAAACGCTTTGACGATTTTTTCGTCGGATGCAATAATAATTCATTGTCATTTTATTTCATTTTTATTACTGTACATAATTATTTCTGCATACATTCTTTAATACTCTAAAATAAAAGAATTTCTCTCACGCACTAGGGAAAAACATCTAGTAAATCAATACATAATTTTCGTTAATTTGTACTTAATATGCTCATTTTCTACTTTAATGTTTTTAACGTTTTTATTCACTCACTATTATCTAACATTGTCTACAAAAACGAAAATCTTTTCATATATCATTAAATAAGATCCAAATGGTAACTATAGCATTCTTAATAATTTTATGTATATATATTTATACTTTTTTTTATGTAAATTTAATTCACGGGAATAACTCGATTTCGGCAGTGAAAGTCAATTGCATTACATGAATATACTTAACATAAGGACGAGTAATAGTTCTTGCGAACTGACGGATAATTCCTAGCGAAACACCTGAAACCGTGTCACTTTGCTAAAATCTGTGGGAAGACCTCAAATTTTCGTTTCAGAAGTTTGCTCATGCGTTCCTGTTTCTTCTCGACAGGTCTCGACAGCGATTTCGAGAGGTCTTCCAGTTTCCAAACCCTCCAGTCTCCTTTCTTCGTCCATTTTATCCAACTCTGCTTTGCTTAAGTGATATACTATTCCAGCCCCGTAACCATCGCCCAGAACGTTGATCGACGTTCTGATCCGATCCCTTAAAATAAAATGATTGATTTTATTCTTAGCTCTAATTTTATCGAAACATTGTAGTAAAGGTGTGTAAAACTTACAACATCCAGTCGATAGCGAATAACAGGGAAACATCGTTCGTAGGGAGACCCAAGGCAGTCAGTACCAACAACATGGTGACGAGGGCTGCGCTGGGAATGCTTGCGGCTCCAACGCTCGCTAAAGTAGCCGTAAGACTGTAAAAAGCGTAAATCTTGAAGCAGGATTCTCGAATTCTTTTAATGCACTAATTAAAATTATATATTAAGATTTTTTTCAATTTAAAGTAATACGTGAAATAATTAGCAATTATAGAAAGAAATTATATTCTGTTTACGAAATGCGTATACCTGACGGTAATGACTTCAACGAATCCCAATGAGATTCCATTCAATTGTGCGATGAAGATCGCGGCCACGGCTTCATAAAGAGCTGTGCCATCCATATTTACGGTGGCACCGACCGCCACAACAAAGCGCGTCACTCGCGGATCGATTTTATTATTTTCTTCGAGACAGCGGAATGTTAGAGGCAAAGTCGCCGCGCTAGAAACCCACATATCGATTATGTCATTGCTATACCTTTAAACAATTAGTCATGCCAGCAAGTGTGGAATTTTATATACAATTGATTCCATGAGGCCATGATTTTTTTAAAACAATTTTTAACTTTGAGATAATTCTCGATTAAACACTCATTGTGAATGATTTTTAAAATGATGATCGCAAAGAATTAAAACAGGTTTTTAAAATATTTTTATACACATTCATAATATATGTGCTGAGAAAATTAATAATTACCTTGAAGCGGTTCCCAGCGCTGTCACCCAGGCTTGCATCATGCCTCTAAAGAACACCGCTGGATTCTTTCGAGTCATAAACCAGTAGATCAACGGCAACGTAATGATCGCGTGGATCATCAAGCCTAATATAACTGTCACCATGTACAGACCCAACATCTGGGCGGTTGCCGCTAAATTTGTGATCGACATGATTTTTCCAGCTATCAGACACATAATTCCAAACGGAGAATACCTGCAGCGATTGCCAATTACATTGTCGTAAAAATGAAAAGAATATTTTATCTTCTTTATACAAGCTTCAAATAATATATTATATTGACATTTGTATTTTTATCGATTTATATTTCAAAAGGTTAAAAATAAAATTGAATAATTGAATAATCAATTATTTCTCGAGTTCTCATGCGACGCGAACATAAATTATTTATTCATATTCGTACCAGACGACGACGATCGTGACGAGTTTCATGATAATATCGTTCAACACAACGAAGAAGTCTACCATCAGTTTGCCGCGTGGTCCAATCTGGCCCGCGAGCACGCCAAAGATGATGCAAAACACGATCATACCCATCACATTCGTGCCGTCCTTATAAACTAAGGTCGGCTCCAATATGTACTCGCTTTGATTCGCGCTGCCGATCATGATCACTTTCTTCTTCACGTAGGACGTCTGAACCTGCTGGAAGCACGCTTGCACCAAGTTCTCCGGCACCATGTTTCTGAGAATAAAAGATTGCGAAAGATTTCGGGCACGAATTGTGGCCGTGCGGCCTTACAGTGGTTGTCTTTTCATACCGAATTATGTCGAGGATCGCGTCGACGGTAGAGACCTTTGTCTCCTCGGCCTTCACCACTGCTGCGACCGAGGTTTTGATCTGCGGATCACCCGGATGGATCATCAGCACCATCGCGATGCCCACTATAGCGGCGAGAATAGTCGTTATCGAGTAATACGTTAACGCTCTGACTCCTATTCTTCCTGATCTTTGAACATCCAGCTGTGCCATTCCTGAGGTAAATAAGCAATCGCTCGTATCCAGAAGAGAAAAGATTGATATCTGTTTCTACCAATGCAGATTAATCTCGGTTTAACTTACTTTCTATCTTTTTGTAGTCCTAAGAATTAGAAAAAGACAAGAAATAAGTTAAACCGAAATTAAAGTTAATCTGCACTGATAGAAATGGACACGAATCAGAAAATTTTAATATTTTTGCTGCAATACGATATTCTGGCGTTCAAAATGCAATTCTTTGTTCTTAATATTTACGCAATTGAATTTTATTTATTTATTTATTATTACTTATTATCTGCTCAAGATTAAACGGGTTGCCAGTGAATTATAATTACCGGAAATTAAAGACGAGATGATGAGTGGCAGGATAAACATCTTCAGCATCCGCATAAGAAGCTCTCCCGGGAAGCTGACGAGGGTTATAGATTGCGGCGTGAGATTGGCCAATCGACCCAGAAACCCGAGACCCAGACCCATCAAAACTCCAGCGATGGTCAGTGCCAGAAGCATGTTACTTCCCATCCATTCTATCACCTACATTCCGCATAATGCGCAATGAAATTTAATGGACTCCCCTTTAACGCACCCTATGTGATATTTTTCTCCCGGAAAAAGACAGGATTCCACGAAATTAATTTTAAGCACAATGTTGCCGATCGCAAAAATACAATTAAAGCATCAAATTGGGAATAAAAGACGGCGTGCTTGTAATTTTAACAATGCTACCGTAAATTCGATCGTCGAAAAAATTTACTGACCATCTGTAACCTGTCGAGCGCCGTCACTTTGTGCTTCGCTTCGGCCTCGATCTCTTCCTCGGACGTCATCTTCTCGATCTCCTCCACGCACGACCTGGAAAGTATCCCAGGTGAGAAGCAGCTCGAATTTTCGGTAAAAGCGTAAGAAATCTTTTACGTGTGGCCGCCGCCCTCTTTGGCCTCCGTCGAGGCCCCCCGGAGAACCGCAACCGCGCCGGAAATACGTTGCCCCAGAGACATCTTTCAAGCTTCGAAGACACGTCGCTTCAAGACTTCAGGTGAGACGTAGCACGAGGAATGTCGGGACAAAGCTTTGCGAGTCTTCATCCCGCGGGCCTTCATACGGCGCTGTGATTTTTCACCATACAAATCATTTCGATTTTATTCAGACACTGAGGATGTCCACAATTTTTCTGGATTACCAAGCGTAGGAGAACCGTGTATTACCCCCGTACGATATTTCTCACGTAAGTTTGTCTGCGTTGAGAATTATTGAGGATTAAAATTATCTCTCTTCAATGCAATTAAATTGGAGTTTCACAGACTCTTAAAAAAACTGAAGAAGTATCCTGTTTTCAGCTTTAGGGAGTGAACTTAAAGAAAATGACAAATTTCGAAGTTAAAATGCTTCCACTGTCGTAAGGGGAAAAAAAGCTTATCTTCTTGGATTATCACGATTTTTCGCTTCCTCCTTTCCGCGCTCTCCAGAAAAAAAAAACTCAAACTCGACAGGCGAACACCACCTCTCGCGAACGATTATCGGGGCACGTGCGAACCGCTTGGTAGCGCATCGCGACACACGACGATCCTTTCGCGCGAACCACCGAGAACCATTAGGACGGGCTGCACGAGCGCACGGAAAGCTGAACACTGGCCCCGACGATGACGGGGGCGGACGGCGCGGCGACGTTGACGGGGTAAGGCCCCGAAAGAGGTCACAGCCGATCTATTACGTTCAGGATCATTGCACCGCGGGCGCGAGTGACATCCGCAGAGCTTCCGACGTGCTTTTCGCGCGCGCGATCGACTGCCGAGAGATCGGATAGATCTGCCGCCGCGGTGGGCTAGGTATCGCGCCGCGGCGCGTTGGGATCTGCCTGCAATCAGGCCGATAATGTGCCCCATCCAGGAAGTTGATTAGTGCGCGCGTCGGGGGAGGCCCCGGGGAGACGAAAGGCACGCACCGAAAGGGGAAAGAGGGGCAGACCGGCACGGGCAGATGAACGGAGATGTGTCGCGAGGAGAAAGAGAGACCGATAGATCACAGGAAGGAGGTACTCATCGCGGTGGGTCGCACGGCACCAAATAATAAACGCCGAAGGGAGCAAAAATGCCGCTGCTCGATGAGTTTCGCAGAAACCGCCGGCTCGAGAGATCGGCTGCCTCATGAACGTAAGGCACGTTCAACTCAAGGTAGAGGAAATCGAATGGGGGCGGGACAGGGGGCGAGTCTTCGACGGCGATGTCGGTACAGGGACATCATGAAGAGCGCTGAACGCTATCTCATTACGCGTAAGAGTCAATTCGAAAGATGTGACGTAAAGCCAGAGTACGAACGTTGGTAGATCGAATGAATATAATTTTATTAACCCGATTTTTAATATTGGCGAAATAATAATAAGGTTTTCGACAATCTTATTATGAAATATGCTTATTTATGAGGCAAAATGTTTGCTAACATTAATGAAGGTTTTTTTATTATATTTTAAAAACTGTAAACGTATTAATAATTATAAATATTTTTTTTAATAGACATTGAATTGTTGATATGTATATAATTATTAATATACTAAATTATTTCAAACAATTCTTTAGTTCTTTTTGTTTATACATATATTTTCTTGCTACTGGATAATTGATCAAAATTATATACGTCTGAAATCCAAATAAACATCTGAAATTGTTGTAAACATAAGATATCTTAAAGATCTTAAAGATCTCCTACAGATATTTTTCTGATAGCTTTATAAAACATTGAAATTTTGAGAGACATCTTTCTAAATTCTAAGACGTTATAATATTTTCTGGAATCATTTTATTTATTACGAACTGTACATTATAATTAATTATATTTTACTCAGCTTTCGCAAGAGTATTTCGATCGAAATCATCGGTTTTCAATCTTTCGCAAACGTGACAGTGATAAAAGATAACAGTTACGCGGAAATACTTGCGCGTAATTGTTTTAGATGCATGTAGGATACGATCATTTACAAGACCCCTTTGTATATCCGTTGGGAAGTAACCTAATTCCTCTAGCAATGACGGCTATATGAGTGACTATATATAGACTAACATCGGGTTCACGGTGGTAGTATAATACGAGGACAAATCGAATCTCCCCACGATAACGTGTTTAACATCCCGTAACTTCTGAACGAAAGAACGAGCCATTCCAGATGGAATTAACTAATGCGCTCGAGAAAATTGTTACAACTGTTGTCGCTCGTACATTCCATTTGCATAAATTCAACTTCATTTCCTATTCGTCTGATACACTTACAGGCTGTTTTTCGTATGATAAAAGTTACTTTTTCGAAATTTATCTTATCTAGTCTTGAAGCAAATTAATTAAAATTATTCCGATACAAAGTCGTGTTTATTATCATATTTTGATTTCCTAGGTTAATTAAATAAAACAGAATTAAATGTTTAATAATTATTTAGAATAGAATTCTTTTAATTGGTTGACTTTAAATTAGATAAAAATGTAATACCGTAAATTGAAAAAATATATTTCTTCTATATGTGTAAAAGTGATTTTAACAATTTTCAAATAAGTAAATATAATTCTTAAACTCTTGATCATTATAATTTATAAAATTTATAAAATGAAAACAAACTCTATCAAACATGATCATTAAATAAAATTCACATAAAATGAAGATAATTCTATTAAACATGATCTTTTAACCAATTCAAATAAAGGCTATAATTTTATTTTATACAATCCAGTATACAGAAAATGTTTCGCAGTAAAAATAATCGAGGCATGTACTATAAGCAATTTTAACAATCCACTGTTATGTTAATGCAATTAGAAGGAATTACAAAGTTAATCAAAGATCGATAACACTAAATAAATTTCGGTTCTAGATACTTTATAATAATATTCTAGCAAGCTACAGTACATTTCAAGTACGAGCGCAACGCGCTTGATTTCCGCGCACTTCTGTGCAGGCCGCTCACGTGAGTCACGTGACCCGTTACGTAGCCCGTCACGTGACCGCAGTCCGCCGGCTACGGCGAAGTTTCGTATCGTGCTGCGTGCGCTCGCGGTTTCGCGCTCCTTTTCCGCGATGTCTCAGTACTCGAAGCGTGAGAAGCACTTCATTCACAACAGCCTGGCGATCCTGCTGAAGGCCGTGGAGAAGAATCGAGCGACGGTGGATCTGCGGAACGAGGCGTCGATCGTCGGCTTCGTCGATCATACCGATCCGTAAGTGAGACGGTGTCGTTCGCGGAGCGGACGAGTGAGAACGCGTGTCGAGTGTTCGTCGGAATATTTGAAAATCCGCATGCTGCCGACGGCGGTGCGCGATTTTTACGGCGACGCGAACCGTCGACGTGCGTCCGACCGTCCGCGCGACCGACAAGCGCGAAAGATCTTCCGCAGCGGAAGTTCCGCTCGGCCCTTTCCCTCGAAAATGTCCGACGCCCGGCGGTTCGTCACACCTCTAAACATGCCCCGTTTTGCAGATACATGAACATCGTGATGAAGGACTGCGTCTACACGGATCCGCGCGGCGACTCTTTCAGGTACGACATGTTCTTCGTGCAGGCAAGGAACGTCCGCAGCGTCGAAATCCCGCCACACGTAAGTGCATTTTATGAGCGCCTCGCGATCTATCCTCCCCCGTCACGCCGCCCACGCGGCGGCGGAAAAGCGCGCGAACGGCCGATCGTCCGTATAGGTTATGTCGCGCCTCGTGTCTGAAAAGTCAGTTCTCGTTTGAGGTGGAAGCTCGTTTAGGAAGCTTAGGGTGTCTAGGGCTTATTGTTAGACGTTTGGTGCCTCAGAGTTGCTCAGTCTGACTCTGAAACGTCCCTTTGATTGTCGGCCTGCGTCTCACTCCGTATTTTGCACGATTTACTCGACTTGCGTCATGCCGTCGCTCGCCCGTCGCGATTCGTGCTGATAATCGTGCTTGGATATGATAAGAGACTTGAGTCTTTACCGTCGCATCGTCAGATTGTACGTACGGAGACGTTTTACGGGACACAAATGTGTAACAACCAATAAAGCACGGGTATTTTTCTACACGACTGCTTGTACAGTTTTTAACAGCCGGTACGATTTTACTGCGTCTAATAATCTCGGCAAAAGCGACATGGACACGTTTAAATTCACGGACTACGATTGCATCGGTTTCGATCTGGACAACACTCTGCTGCGTTACAACGTCACAAATCTGGCGCACTTGGAGTACGACATGCTAGCCAGTTTCCTGGTGGAGAGACGGGGCTACAGCGGGAAGCGTCTGCTGAAACCGCTGACGGACGAAGACCTGGACTTCATGCAGAAGGGATTGCTGCTAGACTTCGAGAGGGGAAACATACTCAGGGTGAGCCCAGACGGTGTCATCCACAGAGCTTGCCATGGCTCGCGTTTGTTGAATAAGGACCAAATAAGGGAGATATATCCTGAGCAAAGGTGGGAAGCCACAGATGCTTTCTGTCGCGACGTAATGACAGCCTGGAATGGTCCTCTGGCTGAGAAATTGAGGAGCTTGCTGGATTACTTCGATATAGTGACAAGTATCGTGTTCGCACGGGCTGTAGACACTCTGGACGAAGAACGCGGATCACCCTTGGACAGATACAACATCTGGCCCGACTTGTTGGCTGGACTATTTCATATGTTCTCTAGAGAGCATTTCCAATCGAACAAAGGGATCTTTGGCCATATCAAGAGAAATCCGGAGAAATATTTACGTAAATGCAGCTCAGACACGATTTCGTGGTTGAAAGAAGTTAAGAAAAAGTCTGCAACCTTTCTTCTTACCGGATCGAACGCAGATTTTGCGAGTTTTACCGCGAGTTACGCTCTCGGCGAGGACTGGCGGTCTCTCTTCGATATTGTAGTATGTTACGCGAAGAAACCAGGGTTTTTCATTTACAATCGGCCGTTCCTCGATGTTGTAAATAATAATGAAACCGACGTCGCGAGCCGACATTTAAAACGAGGTGAAATGTACAGTCAAGGAAACTGGAATGATCTATTAGAATTTCTCGCTCGTATAACGGGGAAAACTAATCAGCGATGTTTGTACATTGGTGATAATCTTATACAAGATATTTATGTACCAAATGCATTTACACAATGTGATACGTTAGCTGTAATCGAGGAGCAAATGTCAGAAGGAATGCTTTATCACGCTTCGACTCATCCGGATGAGAAGATTTTGAATTCGAAACTTTGGGGGTCTTACTTTTGTTTAAAAGATTCGACAATCAGTACGGACTCTTTGTGGGGGCATATAATAAAGAAACACGCGAAGCTATGTATACCGGATCTCAGTTTGGTAACACAGAGACCATTAGATGAACCTATTCCTTGTTTTGATAAAGATGAAAAGTTATATCGCGGATATTATCCTGCTGTACCACTCAGCATATCAGCCATGTAATATGAGAATGACGATATTAAATATTATTGTTACATCATTCGAAACAAAGAGAAAACCTCTTATCTTTTCAAGAAACCTTACAAGTATTAGAAAAATTGGAGGTTTTCATCTTGTTACTTTTAAATATAATGTGCTTAGTATATATATTTAAAGATATTGAAATTTGCTTAACATTATTGCAAAAAAATTATCAAAATCTCTAATAAAATAGGAACTCATTTTTACACATTTTTGCGCATCTAATAATCTAATCTAGGCATATTATAATTTAAGATACAGATTATCCCAGCTATCAAGGAACAGTTAAAACGACTAAGACGACCTTCGAGGAAAATGAAAAATACTTTCAGAACAAAACGTGTCCAACAGAGACAACAAGAAGACCTTGTGGCTGTAGGGCAATTTTTAGAGAATAAGGAACCAACAAAAACTGAGACCACAAAAAACTAAGATAAAGAGATTTTATAAAAATCCAATTTATTGCGATTTAAATTATTTATCTTATGAAGTCGAATAATATTAAGAATATTATTTTAAATATATATTAAAAATATTATATTTGCTCATGGGTAATTAATTTTATTGTACGCAGTCTAAGATCTTTATTTTTATCGAATATTGCTTTATGTTGGACAGCTCAATATTGTGATATTTTATATAATTCATTGCAGTATTTATTTAAAACCTTTATGAAATACATATTAATATCAACTGTATTATTTCTATATAAAAAGGGATTAAATAATAAAATACTTGTACTTATACCTTATACAATTGTACTAATACTTCACACAATTAAAATGAACAAACGGTGTACAGAATAGTAATAAATATCCCTTTATTCAACGTACAACATAAGAGGAAGGCCATTTTTAGCGAAAAACGCTTTAATAAAAATATTATAAATTTTATATAAGATTATATATATATAAATAGAAGACATTCGTTATTTTCTTTCAATAGCAACAGCGATGCCCATTCCTCCTCCTATACACAGAGATGCGACACCCTTTTTCTTTCCAGTCCTTTCTAAAGTGTGTATCAGAGTGACCAATATTCTGGTTCCTAAAATACAAAATTTTGTCGTAAAATGAGAATTCTTTTGAAGAAAGTCCAAGCATTAATACGTACCTGACGCGCCAACAGGATGGCCTAAGGCGATGGCACCGCCATTTACATTAACTTTCTCGGGATCTAATCCAAGTTCTTGAACACATACCAATGCCTGCGCGGCAAAGGCCTCATTCAACTCATAAATATCTACTTCCTCTTTCGTCCAGTTTGCTTTTTTTAACTGAAATAAGCATATATTTTCAATCATAAGACTTAATATATTATATGGAAATTAAAATAATTAAAAAACAAATGTAATATACTAACGACTAATTTAACAGCTTCAATAGGTCCGATGCCCATAATTTTAGGATCAACTCCAACCTGTGCAAATGCAACAATACTAGCTAATGGTGAGATTCCTTTATTTGCAGCAGTTTCTTCGGACATGAGAATTACAGCAGCCGCACCATCGTTTACACCGGACGCATTGCCAGCAGTAACTGTGCCGTTCTAAAAAATATAATTTCAAACGTATTATATTCTTTTCGTATAATTATATATGTATCAAGATGTACAATATTTATGTATACCGATTTAAACGCCGGTTTTAATTTTGCAAGCTTTTCCGTGGTCGTTCCGAATTTGGGAAATTCATCTTTAGACACAACAACCGTTTCTTTTTTGCCTGCAATGGTAACTGGAACAATTTCCTTTACGAGATATCCAGCGCTGATAGCAACCTCTGCTTTCTGTTGAGATTTGGTTGCGTAACAATCCTGTGCCTCTCTGCTTACTGCATACTTTTCAGCAACATTCTCGGCTACCAATATGATAATAAAAATACATTAATGCTGCAATTCCAAACAAATCTATGAATCAATCATAAAATCGTAAAGTCGTAGCTTATCGAAGCGATACTGAGCGTAAACAGCTCAGTATAGAGTACGATATAATGTACGAATAGAATTGAAGTTTTACTCGTAAGTTCTTATAAATTTTACAAAAACAGGTTACGAATTATACGATTTTGTTTAGAATTGCAGCATTAATTTCAATTTTTATAATGACAGCTGTAAAATTATAATCAGTCTTACCAGTGATTGCCATGTGAATATTATGGAATGCATCTGTTAAACCATCATCTAACAATGTATCGATTAAATTGCAATTTCCAAATTTCACACCAGTCCTGAGATACGTTGCATGTGGTGCTCGACTCATATTTTCCTGACCACCAGCCACAACTATATCACTTTCGCCTGACTTTATAGAACAGTAGCCAGTCATTACAGACCTGTAGTATGTTATATTAAATATTCAGGATGATCCTGTATTTATAATTGTATGTATATTGCGGAAATGAATCATAGACCAGATAGACATACTTTAGACCGGAACCACACAACATATTCACTTGATAGGCAGGTACAGTAATAGGTATGCCAGCATGTATCGCTGCTTGTCTTGCAGGATTTTGGCCCTCACTTGTAGTAAGTATCTAAAAAAATAACAATTCACAATAATGTACACGTATAGATTGTATTTGAAAATGTATACAATTTGGCTTCATTTATTTCTTCCAGAATTATAACTACCTGTCCCATAATGACTTCAGAAACATCAGATCCTGTCAATCCAGTTCTTCTTAGACTTTCCTTAATAACGATACTTCCCAACTCCGATGCTTTCAAGGAAGCTAAGGATCCGCAGTATGATCCTACATTTAACAGAATAGTAAATGTAATTATTATAATATAAACAAATGCTATAAATATAATACAAGTTTTATATTTATAGGAATATCATTTGTTATAGGAATATCTTATAGAAATAATTAAATAAGATATATTTGTTTCTTCAGTGCACAGTTATTAAAGTACATTTCTATAATATACTTTTTACAAAGTATTTTTTATTTAACTGATAATTTTTTTAATATAGAGGATATAACCTGAATGAATGTCCAGGAGAGGATTTGCTGAATTCTTATTGTTCAGAAAAAAATTTTGCATGAAATACCCATAAAAAATTTATTTCACTGATATTCAAATGTCATAATTGTTTAAACATCGACAATTTAACATTGCATAATTTTACATTGAATTTTACTAGTCAGTTCTAAGTATCGTTTCTTACTCTATTTACCTATGGGTGTTCTAACAGCGGACACTATCACCACAGTACAGTCGCTCATTTTACAAACTGCGAGGAAGCACTACCGAACTTGTGAAAAAACACACGAAGACTGCCGCGTCTGGACTGCCTAACGGAATTATATTAGCGCTGACGACGTGTACATCCAGGAGCGGCTATATTGTGAAAGTGTGTCATGTCGACATATACTTGCGCGGAAGAAAAGCAGAGGATTAAAGGAGGGGAAGCTGTTGGCGAGAGGAGCTATTTGGTGATTTTTTTGGAATTTCACGGAAACGAGATATGGCTATGACGCAAAGTTAAATGTCAGAATTGTGATAGTCGAATCCAATAAGAAACGTATGTACGTGCGCAGTAAGTTAGGAACGTACGTAAAACACGATAGTTTAGGAAATTGACTTTAATTTTGAAACTCAAGGAAATAACGTTGAAGGATAACTCAAGTACCTAATTAGCAAGCCCATTTTTAGATAAGATATTCTTAATGTATAAATTAAAAAAATTAACATGGCTGACTCGTCATATTTTTACATTCATTACTTATAAAATATCGATCGTTAAAAAATTTTATTTTGACATCAGAATTTAATTCCTGACAGTTGGAGTAAAGACAGATACATTTATTGCGATCATTAGTTTATTTCTCGACCGTAAAATCCAAAGTTTTTTTAAAAAATGCAGCTCTGTGTTACCAAACGTATCTCGATAAACTGAACCAACAGCGGTTGGATATTACACTAAGTTAGATACAAAAATACTGCGGTAAAACGGCAGGTCAAAGATTACGAATGAGAGGCTGGACAAAAGAGTCACGTAGAAGGATCGCGATTGGAATACAATGCACGCGCATAAAAACCGAAAAAGCCAAGAGACGGACAATGTCAATGAGACGGACAAAAAACCGGACAACAGTCGAATAATGCAAAATAGCGACAATGCACGTCAATCGACGCACGTGCGAGGCGACGCACACGCGACGCGTCCGACGAGCACGCTCCTGCCGACTAGGCAGGCGTCTCGGCGCGCGCGCGGCAGGTGGCGCTGGCGCGGCGTGTACCGAAGCGCCGCGCGGCGACGGCGGTGTGGCGCGGCGCGCGGCGGCGCGTTTGTTTTTACCCAGCGTGCATTGTGGGACAGTGACTGGTGCTAAGATGGCTGACAACAGGGAGGAGATTTCGGAGCTCGTCGAGAAACGAGGTATTTGTCGGCGCCTCGCCGCCCCCAGCTCGCCGCGACGCGCCGCGTCGCGGCCGCGAACGGCCCGGCCCGGGCCGGACGGCGCGTCGCGGGACCGCTCGCCGTCGGCCGCGACACACGACGACACGTCGTCGGTGCACACGCCGTCGACGATCCGCGGCGGCCGCACGTCGACCCGCAGCGCGTCGCGCCGCGCCGTCGGCCGCGCGCGTGCCGTCCGCCGCCGCCGCTGCCCCGCGAATTCCGCTGTCCGGGACGTCACCGCGTGACCCGCGACGGCCTCGGCGACGGCTGTCATCGTCCCCGCCGTCGACCCGCTCGGCGCGTACGCCCGAACGTGGACCCCGGGCGTACGCGTCGCGTTTGACAGCGCGTAATACGCGACGGTAATTCCGCGGTCGCCGGGGCCGATTACTCATTAAGGTCACGCGCCGACGGCCTTGCAGCTCGCGTCGCCGCCGACGACGTTCACGCCAGCCGTTTGAGATTACCGTTATCTGTCTCCGTCTGTCTTCCCTCTTTCCTTCGCAATCTCTTTCTCTCTTTCTTTTTTTTCCCCTCTTTCTTTCCGCGTGCTATCACTCGCGCCGCGACGACGACTCGTCCTCGCGAATTTAACGCCGGCTGATTCGCCTTACACCTACGCGGCGGTGTGGTCCGCTGTGCTGTGCTGTGCTGTCGTGCGCGCAGATCAAGCACGTCAGCGGTGGCGGCGGCGCCGCAACGTGTCCATGCTCTCATCGGCCGTTCGCTTCATCGTCGGATTCGTCAGCATGCGCTATAATTACATTCTGTGCCGTGTTAACACGTTGAATACCTTGCCGAATTGGATCATCTCTAAAAGGTTAAATAAACGTTATGTACACGCGCCAGATAACCTCGTGTGCCTTTTCACGAATACACCTGTTATCTCGTCTGTTTGATGCTTGTATCGATGACTCATTGTCTGTTTAAATTCCATAGATTCTCTCGTCAAGAAATATTAAAGAATGTCGAGGCCTCCATTATAATATTCAACGTATTAATTAACAGGGAAACGTTCGTAGAAATCTGAACTTGCGAACCCAATACTACGTTCAGAATTTTTATGGGAAAATTAGTTGTAAGGATGATGAATACTGAATAGAAGAATGATAACGTGTTGCCTTCAAATAAGTTTTTGCTGAAGAAAAACTTGTAAGACATTGTGGAAACTTTAACGTAATTGGAGCAGACTATAATTCTGAGATGTATACATTGAAATAGGCGGAATCGAGGTGATATCGAGTTCTCGATATCAAGTTTCTTAAAAAGTGTTGCTATAAAAAGTTCTTGAATTTCGTAGGTATAAATAGGTATTGCGTTTCCTTATATTTTTACGATACAACAGCTATCGAATCAATTATTTTAAGTGCTACATCTTAACATCTATATACTTTTATTCTGTCTATATTCTATACTGAAAATACGACTTTTTTATGTGAACTGAAAATTTGCTTGGATACGTTCAAACAAGAGATTTATTTAATTCAATCAAATTTTATTTTATTCGACAAAATAGGTACACAATAAGAGCTCCATTTTGTTAAATTTTAGTTGAATCAATTAAATTTCTTATTTAGATACGTTGAAACGAATCTTTAGTTCATATAACAAAATCTCATTTTCAGTGTAAAGCTTGTATTGAGTACTAAACTTCTTTATCCTTATCTTTTAAAATTTTTAAAGTAAATCCATGAAGATACTGAAAATAAAATCTCTGTCGATAAAATCTCGATCTCAATCATTTTTGCCACGTTATTTTAATTTCTAAATTATACAAAATATTTATTACCTGAATAACATTCTAAATCCTGGAGCTGCATGACAGCCAAGATATTCAACTAAAATATTCATATAAGTAATTCATATGTATATGTGTATTACTAGAGATATATAGAATTCTTAAAGATAGATATATTATAAAATACGAGACTAATCTGCAAGAATAAATTAGAAAATGATCGCAAGCGCGGAAGACATTAAACGGGGCGAGCACTTGAATCGAATGAATATTGCTTGGCAATCGCTTAATATTTTTGATACCATCTGTTATATGCGTAACAAGATTAACTGTAATACGCACATCCAACGATGCACCGTGTCCCGCAACGATGCATACCTTGCTCATCGGTTCGGTGCACATTCGTACGCGATTCATACTCGGATCTCATAACTTCCTGACCGAACATCTATATTTTCTCACTCACTATAGTCCTGATGTCTAAATTACGCAACCGCGAGTCCTATGCGATAAGTAATGCTAATCAATTCGCGTGTTTATTGCGTCGCATTTTCCAGGTAGATCATAGTCGCCGGATCGATTTTTATTTTAACTCGTGATATGTATGTATATTTTTTTTTCACGTCGGAAATAATATTTTTAACAGCAAGGGAAACTTTTGAGTAAATAGTGATGATTAACTTCGGCGAATTTCCTCGAACGAAGAATATTGACTCGACTGGTTATACATAAATCGTAAGGAGTTATCGTGCAAGGAGTCATATGCTTTTTCCTTTGCGTGATTGCAACTCAGACTCTCTTATCGCTCTTACTGATGTCTGCGTGATCTAGTATCGATTACCGCGATACATGTACCGCGATTTCAGTTTCGTTGGATTATTGCGCGATATCAATCAATCACTCAGCGATAATAAACGGTTCAACGGATTCCGTAGAAAATGTTTTGCTATATTGTGTTGTGTAACACAAGAATTTTTTATAAAGTATTTTATTAATCACATGAGCCTCTCAAAAGCTAAACCGCACTTTTTACATATTTTTTAATTTTAGAACCATTTTTAATTTTTTGGTGAACAAAAAACGATTATTTATGGACAAATTGTGGACACTCAATATCATCAATTTTTGTAAAAATTTGCATTTCAGGATGCTAACTTTACAGGATGCAGATTTACGACCTAGAACGCATTTAATGATAGATAATTTTGACGCCACCCATAATAATAATTCTTAACTGACATAACTCTTGCTATTCAGAAGTATTTTCATTCACCATATAGCCGTATATAACACGATCGAAAGACATAAAACGCACTTAGGAACACCGTGTGCATGTGGTTTCCGCATTGTAAGTAGCATCAGCCGCATACGTATCCGCCAGATGGTTTCACGTTTGTCGGTATGGTTCAGCGCTTTTTTAACGGAAGGAAGTCGGCTGATCGCGCGTTTTCGTGCGGGTACTGAGCCCCGAAATAAATTCAATAATTCCGTCCAAGTTATTCTTATCTATATCTAACTCACTTATCACAATATCATAAAGATCCTTTTTACATTCGTTATGACGTAATTCCGCGTTACATTTCAACTGTTTGCAGTTCACGGTCAAGTTTCAACATTTTAACACGCTCTTCTCTGAATACGAAAGCATTCATGTATTTTTATGTAAAACAGTATTATCTCGTTCTTTACATTTATTTTTATCTATTTTTATTTCTTCTTTGGAACATCCCTATTTCTTCATGTGTATTGTATCGAAAATTGGCTTATATAACATCTTATTGTTAACTGCAATTTTGACAACGCTTTTGTAAGTCTTGCAAATCTTATATTTGCACATTTACCTTCATTGAAATGCAAAGTTGTAATATTGTAACAAATCCATCGAGACGTTAAATGCACATTCCGTTAAACTTTTGTATAAAACAAAAGATAAAAAAGATAATCCTAACGTTTAAATAATCATTTTTATCGTCACTTTTACTCGCTGTAAAAAAAATATCTCGGTAAAACGATTCATAATGATGAACTTTAATTTCCTGAAGTCTCTCAGCCACAGTTCATTATACCGATTAGCCGGCTTCATTTTCATCGAGATGAGTATAAGGCTGTCGATTCGCTCACTCGAGGCAACGCATTTCGCGCCTGTGTTTCAGATTGATAGTTCTTTGGCATACGAGTAGCAGCGTGTAACGAAGGCGCTTAAGTAGGTTGCAGTTATTTATTTTCGTAACACCCGTATGACTCCCTTCTCTCGGTAATGGGATGGCATTGTTATCCGCTTCCGTCTCCGAAGCTTTCGAAATCCATTTATTATTGGCTTTGATAATTCCATCGCGTGTCTTCAGCGTTAATCTTTCAATGTCAAATTCCCGTGCCGTACCTCCAAAAAAAAAGAAGAAGCGATACATAATGACCACGTATACACGTGAGAGTAGTCAAAGTACGAGAGTATCGGCTTCATTCTCGTGCCTTGTAATCTCGCGCATGCCACGTGTATTCTCGCGTATTCATCTTCATTTAGATCGCGAGATTGATACTCGGGCTTAAACGGTGCTTTAAATAACTCTATTTCCTATAGCAAGCTTGGAATTTCGTTTCAACATTGTACGTTGCTTCATTCAAGACTCGAAGGCGTCGTCTATGTATACATACAAACGAGGTTTCGCGTACATATGCGTGTGCGCAGGCAATGGCTCGTGTGACTCTCATTGTCGGAGAAGCTAACTAATGACAGACTATCCGCCTAATTTTTGGAACAGAGGGTACATTAGGCTAATTTGTAAGTAACGAGCGCGATTTTGCGTGATATTCCGCCCTCGTTAGGGTCGTGATAAACGTGACCATTGAGTCGCGCCGACATCAGGGGCGTAATAAACAGGAAACGATGTGGAGCGTTTTAAATTGCTCGACGTTTGCCGACTACCAGTCGAATCGGCAGCGGGAAGTGACTCGTGGTGTCGCTTTAATGAATCGTCCGTTACGTATTTCATCGTCATTCCGTCGTCATGCCGATAGGTGCAAGCCCCGCGGCGCGAACTCTAGAGCATGTGCTCGCGGATTGCTCAATGTAGGCGGATCGATATTGCACATGATGACTCACTACTCTTCGAATCTCGTTGCCTTGGTTATGCAGATATAATATAAATTTTTCCAGCGCGACTTTGTTCGACGCTAATCGCGTCACGAAAATCTACGGCCGCGGAGATTTGGTTTTTTTTTTATCTCTTCATTTCTCGTGTCATTCTACCTTATCTCTAGATATTATATCGGACAATTTATTGCAGCAGCCCGAGCAGCAATAGATAATGGATCGAGTAATATTTCATTTGATGAAATACCTTTCGTAAGATTCGATACACCTTTGTGCGCTTATTTCGCACGTCTGATATAATTTATTTTTATCGCGTCACTGGAATGGATTGAAATTTATTAAATAACCGCGGTCGGATCAAAGCAGCGAGAAGACGGCGTAACGAGAAACTTTGCATCTTGTACGTTCCAAAGTCCATCGTTTCATCGCGACAACGCGACGTATCGTGGGTTTGCAACGTGGCCGTGTTCTCGCCTGCCATGCAGCGCTCACCAATTACGACCGCGCGCAGCGCAACGCTACGTAATACGCACTAATTATTTTAACACCGTTACGTAATCGCATCAGCCGGATGGTAGTTTTCGGTCGGCGCTTCTCACCGCGAGAGAGGCGCTCTTCGCTCCTCGAGCTCCTTGACCAACCGAACAGAAGAGAAGGCGGAGTAAACGACCGGATGAAGATTCCATCTCGGGTTTTGCTTGTCGATGTAATTAGGCACAAGACTGATCGATCGATCGATGCATGTTCCCCCCGAATCTCTCGTAACACTTATCGATAGACTTGAAAGCGCTTTAAACCGGATTCAGATCAAACGCAAGTAAACACGGATGAACAACTTGCTTACGGCGAGTACTTGCGATGCTGTTCGCACTCATTGAATCAAGTTATTCACTCGTTGCTTGTTCGCGCTTGTTTATTTGGTCCGGATCGTACTTCATCAGCGCCAAATTAACAATTTGCGATTTCGCGTTACCATTTGCATACTCGCTTATTACAAGAAACCGTGTACAGTTTTCTGTCTTTTTCTCCGTCTTTTAAAAAAAAAACGTCTTGGAGTTTACATTGCACCTTCCGTGGAATAATCTTGGGTAATTCATTTGGACAAACCTGAAATCTTTTCCTACTCTTGTCCTTACTTTAAAACCTGTTCTTTATAAGCATTCGGTTGATAACGCGCGTAATAAGTAATAAGTACCGCAAGATTTTTTTTTTACACAGTGTACGTATATTTATCCATATTTTTATGTACCTGTTCCAAGTTTTATCTTTTGCCTGTCGTGTTTCATAATAATTCTTATGCTTTTATTGTTTTATTTGTTGAGAAAACGTCAACATATCTTTTCCTCTTCTTTCTATTTTCAAAAGACATTGATTTCCGACTCCTTGATCATTGTCTCACGATAACTCGGTCCGAGTGACTTCCCGTTACACGATAACCGTATCTTCTTCGTAGAATTTTTCGTTTCATTATTATCACCAGAGTCGTTGAGCTGGCTTATTGAACCTCTTTACGAAATGAAACTATTTCATGTGAGATAGCACTAAGATATCTTGTAGGTAGCATATTTTCTATTTTTTATCGTCTGCCTCCAACATCGGATAATCTTATATTTCAGAGTAATAAACAAAGCGGTGAATTATGCAAACAGCAATATCGAAAATAATATAATGATATAAATAAAATTATACGCACATTTTTTTCAATACTTATCGTGTTTGAACATAGTGCAAGAAATGATTATTTATAGATAAATTTGGACAAATGTAGACAATTAAATGCCATCTCAATTTTGTAAAAATTCGCATTTCGGTATGCCAACTTTAAGATTTAAGATTTCGTTTACATATCCATTTAATGCCTGCCGAAATCTACCGTATATATAATAGTTATAATTTCAATAAAATTTTTGCTTGAAAATGGTTGGAATGTGTCGCGCCACATCGTTATAAAGTGGGAACGATCTCTCGCATCGCCGCCGTCTATGCATTCATATGCATCCGACTTAGAAATCGTCTCGGAGGAAAGTCTCTCCTACCAGCGCGAAGAAACCTCCTCTCGCAGTCACGTTTCCACACGTCCGTGCGCTTAAACGCAACGCGCGATCGCATGACGAACATCTGATCGACCAGCCCCGTTCGTCCGATTTCTATACACGCGTCGGGGTATCATCGGTCATTTGTTGTCTGCATCGCCGAGCAATTTTGCCCGTGGCCGTTCCGTGAAAGTTGTGCTCCGTGCATCGTTCTTTCGCGCGGCATGTGGCACGCTCGTGCAATATGAAAACGTGACTTATGCTCGCGAGCATGCTAATTATCCGCGCAGCGCCGCGGCGAATTTTTTACTCTTTCCGCGATGGGGACATGGCGGGTCATTCCTTTCTTTATCGCAACCGCTTCGCGTGGCAAAAGCACGCCTTCTGTTAATTTGTGTCAAGATAGTTGGATAAACGAGTGACTAATCGTTCGATGAAGTAGTCAGCAGCGAAGATAAATTTCTTCTTCCGTGAATTTTTTCAATTTATTTAACGTTCATTTCTTTATAATAGAAAATTATATGTATTTTTAAAACATTAATGTTTTAAATAAAAATAGGCTTTACATTAAAATTATGTAAAATTAAAATTAAAAAATTGTAACGAATTAAATATACTGAAAAAAAATTCTGGTTAAAAACGGACGAATCAGAAAAATCTTGTAGGATTTATCAAATATTCTAGTTATTATAATAGGAATTCTGGTTATTATAAATTATAAAGTATATTGAGTTCTTTATAAT
>VBVR01001071.1:0-35182 GCA_011638315.1 Tetramorium parvispinum | reverse complement strand
GCACATGTACTTTAACGTCATTTAGTTTAGGTTCAAAAAATTTGAAAAAAATTTATCTGTGTGCTTTTAGTTTCTAAAAGAGTTAAATAATGGGGATTCAGAGCCCTAAGTCGAGATTTCAATTTTTATTCAAGTTATAAGCAAAAATATACGAGGTGGGCACCCGGGTACCCGGGTGTGCACATAAGGGTTAAAGTTTCCATAATGCACGTTATTTTTTCAATACATTGAAACGCCATATTCTCTATTTACAGCAAAGTCAAGCTAACAAACCAAGTCCAGAATGCGTTGCCGATATTCAGTCTGAGATCAGAACGTGGGTTATCAAGAAGGGCGTTGGAGAAACCATATTACACCGTGCTGCCCGTCTCGGTTACACGGTAAGATAACGATCGCGTTGTTACGTTGTGCAATAAAATTTACCGGCGACTCGCGGTGAATTGCGATGTGTAATCTACTTGTATTCCGCTGCAGGACGTGACTGCTTATTGTCTGGAGAAGCTCAATAGCGCACCGAGTCCCAAAGACAACGCGGGATACACACCGCTTCATGAAGCGTGCTCCAAGGGTCATCTGGAAATCGCGAAACTCTTGCTGGCTTACGGCGCAAACGTTAGCGAAAGTGCTAACGGTGGTATCAGGTAATACTTTCATCAAATCTTTTGCGATAATTGTTCTCATGTTAGATTTGCAAATAACTTGACGAACATAGGCAGTTGTAAATAGATTGATAGAGAATAATATATATTTTCGTATTATCAGGCCACTTCATGAAGCAGCAGAGAACGGTGTTACGGAGCTTGTGCGATTGCTGTTGTCGTATGGTGCCGATCCATTGTTAGCTACTTATTCTGGACAAACGCCTTTGATGCTAGCTGTTGACACCGAAGCTAATTCCATTCTGGAACAGCACTTGGCTGACATCCAAGGTCGTACCACTGTACCATGGTCATTTGCCGGGCCATCTTCTATTTTAGGTACGTCATAGCTGACACAAGTGTTTATTCAGAATTTCCTAATATTTATGAACATTGCATATGTATATTCTAGAAGAATATTTTTTTATTTTCCATGAATTTATTTTTAGATCCAGAAGAGACAGGCTACAATCCGCTCGATGACGTTCCGTTGGACAGTCCTGAATCAGTTGAGCTAAATGATATCGAAATGGAAGTAAGCGACATTAACCTGCCTGTCCTTTTCACTCTGAACAACGATCCCGATAAGTGGATGCTGCTTCAAGATCTCATGGCGGTTTTGAGGATAAAAAGTCGCGAGGCTCTTCTCCGCCAAATTAATCCAAAAACTCACTCTGGGCCGCCTGCGACCGCGCATCGCGATGTCATGCGTGAGCTGAAGTTGCCAGATTTCTTGGAGCAGACTCGTTGTTGTCATCTGCTGAGCGGAGGCGAAAAGATCAACGTACGTGGCTCTAAAGTCACTCTTATCAAGTACAACGACAAGGTGAAAACCTTGCTGAACGTGGAGAAAGTGCTGATTAGTCTTAGGTGACAAGAGGTGTCTCTGGGGCGATCATCTCCCCAGACATCAAAACCATCGACTTCGATTCCGGCCAAGGAACATCAGAAGAAAGTTGAAGGCAAAGCTACTCTGAAACGCGAGCGGCAACAGGGAAGAAAGCGACAAGAGACTCGTAACAAAAATTCTACGGACTGAACGTTTGAAAATTTATAAAAATACGGCGATTTAAAAGTTTTTGCTGAAAAATAAATAATGTTATAAGACCGTTTTGGTAACTATTTCACGGTGCATTAAGAAATAAAGAAGTAAAAGGAAACAGGTTCCTGCAATATATAGAAAGAATCCTAAATGACTGATGAAATATGCTTGTTTTGAAAACTCGTCCCTGAAGAAAAAAAGACTGATCGACACTACAATGAAGATCGGTGCTTTTACGTATCCAAAGACTGACTTCTAGATTTGTCTTATGCTTCGAAGGTAAATTGAATTAACCGGTACTGATTGAACTGATCGAATTGATTCGTCATCTCCTCTCGATCTCTTATAGTGCAGATAATGAAAAGGAGCTTGACTAAAGTGATAAGAGATACGCACATAATCGGTTCCGTTCCTTTATTCAAGTGATGAATTTGTCAATCGAAATAAAGAAAATCGGTAATATGCCGATATTCTGCCGGGAGCGTAACGCGCAATTAAATAAATTCGAAGCACATAGCTGTGCAAATGTAGTATTAAACAAAACTATCTACTATTTAATGCGCAGCTAAGAGTGGAGAAAACAGCTACCTGTGACATTATATAGCAGTATTTAATTGGGATATATACGTAATATACCCATAGAACGAGGATATTTTATTAATTCTCTTAAGAACTGAGTAAATAATCAGAAGTTCGTTAATATAATTCGCTTTTAAGCGAATGAAAAGAGGGAGACATGTTTGTGCGATCACGACAATGAGAAAATGAAGTCTTTGACGATAGATTTCTCTCAATTGTCGAACCAAGTCGGAATAGTAATAAGAATAATGATAACGTAAATAGAGAGTAATAATTATTTTAAAGGTGCGAGAAAACATAGCTGTCATACCAGATATATTTTTATTTCGCACGTGGCTTCAAGAAGTTTCTCCGTTTTTAAGGGACTTCACTCCGAGATTCGTGAAATTGAATCGAACGCCCATGTGCGTTAATATTAGTTTCTTTTTCCTCTTTGAGCTACTACAGAACGTGTCGTTGGAATCGACGTTAAGAGAGCGTAACATAATTGAAATTGAGATCGTGAATGATAATGTTACCACAGTTTAGTCTTTGTTTCCTTATATTAGAAAAGAATTGTATATTGCCGTGCGAGTTATATTTATAAAATGTGTTAAATGATCATTACGAATAGGTGCTTGAAATGCTAAATGAGTTGAATTTCAATTTATTGAGTTCAGAATAATATTTGAGCCATTGAGGAGACACCGTCACACGTATAAAGGTGCATATCTGTTGTCTAGTTCTATTTTTTAGTATTTCGCTATTTTTAATATTATAATATATAACTATTCAGTTATATATATTTATATATGTATATGTTATAATAACTTGTGCATATATGAATGTGTATGTATGTATGAGTGTGTGCAATTACTTTTGTCGCGCGTACATACATACACAAAAAAATCGACTTTTAATTTATATGAGAAGCTCTTCGTTTTCTATAGCTTCCAGTGTAGCGATTAATTTTAATTAAAAGATAGCCTCAGCAGGTGACAACGGCTCAATGTAATGTGGGAAGTGCAATTCGCGGAATGTTCTTGTTTCGTTAATGGTCTAAATGTATGATCATTATTTCTAGGAGTGTAGGGAAGATAGGCAATTATTTCGAAAGAACTAGAGCGGCCGAAGAACGCCGTTTAAAAACGCTCACTGTGCAATAATATATCCGTTTTTCACTTTATTTTCAAATTATTTTTGTTTTTGCGACTATATCGAGATAATGTTAACGAATGTTAACGCGTCATATCGGCGATCGGATACTCGCTAAAAAAAATAATTTGTAAAATGAAAGAGAATACAAAAGAATGCAATTAAATATAATAAAATGTAAAAATCAAAGAAAGGGTCAAATGTATTAAAAAATATGAAAGAAATTACATGTTTATTGTAATTAATTCAGAATTCTGAGATAAAGTGGAAATAAATCAGCAAGTTTCGATCACCGATAAAGCGATGTCATGTCTAATCGAAGCAATTTAAGAAAGGAAATTTTATACAAAAGGTGAAGTTATTTTAAACTTAGACAGAACCAATTTGGAGAGGATGATATCAATTGTACTTATCATCTCGCGATGTTTCTGTTGATTTTCAGAAGAATATTTAGCATGTGCGTAAGGGATGTTTATGAAAAAAGATGCGCGGGATAATTCGGTTTCGCTTAGGATGCTTAGAATGCCGTAATACGCGTTTATTTTGGCGTCATGTGTAGCACAGAGGTTTCAATCGTTATAATCAGTCTCAGGGAAAAATCCACGTGTATTCTTGGAAATAACACTTGACGGTGTACCGACTACATATGCGTATGCCAATGCGGGTGTTTGTCGTGCGAGCGACACGTATCAATGCGCGCGCGCGCGCGTGTGTGTGTGTGTGTGTGTGTATGCGTGTGTACAGTAGCTAGTTAAAGAAAAAAAAGGAAGATTCTCCCGTTACAAGGGATAATTAATTAATATCTAATATTGAGTGATATTAATTAATGTTAATACTATGCGATATGTCGCACAGGCGACGGCCTGTGCACTCGGGCGGCTCCTTATAATTTTTATTTAGCTGACGATTGAGTGGATAGGATCGCGGTTGCATTATACCGATTGTATATACCGACATATTTTCAGTAAGGAAAAACGAAATAAAAAAATAAAGGAGAGCGAAGTATGAAAAACTACTTTTCTCTCTGACAGAATGAGAAAAAACCGTGGTATACTGTACGCGTATCTTTTATTCTTAAGTAGTTGAAGTGTAGACCGCGGTACTTGTTTATATTAGCGTATACTATTCGTGTATAATATAACATTAACCGACCTCGAGATAGTCACGTTGTATGACATGAGATATAAATTAAGTATGTATATATATATATATATATATGTCACGTTGTGACTACTAGAAATATTATTTACTACTACTATTGCTACTATCACTACCGCGATTATAGCTATTACTATCACTACCGCTGCTGCTGCTACTATTATCATCTACGACTACGCGCTTTTTTATTGTACCATATATACATAGTAGTTAAACGGATGGATGTACATTTTCTTAGTTGTGTAACATTCACACAACGTCTCTCCCTTCTATTGCCCCCCTTGTATTTATACATTCAAAAAAACTTCTAAATGTGTTAATGCTGCTGCTTTAATGCGGATAAAGAAAAACAGAAGTTATATATGAATATAAAAAAAAAAATATATATATTATATATATATATAAATATATATATAAATATATATATAAAGATATGAACAAATATAAATATAAATAAATATATATATATATATACAAATATATATTTTATTTCAGAGATTTAGTTCGAAACAACGTTGAAGCTGATGAACAAATTAGAGTCGTACTGTGATTCGTGTAAAGAGGAAATCGTTATTATTGTCATTGCCGTAGTCGTTACAGCGAGTCACGATGGACCCGACGAATAACTTTCTAAATGAAGAAAAAAATATTTGTGATTTTTTTTCTCTAATAACAATGAGTTATCCGATCGATGTAATAAAAACAAGTATTTTTACTGAAACTCTTATTCCTATCCATCAACCCCAGTCATCTAGTCGCTAAAACGTTAAAAACTATTAAATGTAACATGATTATTTCAATTTTTTAACGTATTTTTCTTATTACGTCTTATCTTTGCAAAACTTATTTTTATTTTTATTTATAGCAGAAAATGCAATATTAAAAATGATTATTACGCTATAATTTAATTTGAATTAAAAATTAATTTGGAAGATATACCAAGCATATTATCATTTATGTACAAATATGAAAGTAAATTATTCTGCACCAGAAAATCCTTTTACCTTTACAATATAACGTCATCTCGTTAATATAATTTTATCATGATATTTCCTATCCACTGGAAAATACGAAAAAAGTGAGAAGGGAATACACAGACTACGGTAGTAAAATTGGTAAAACGTTTATTAACTATTTAAAAACGATGAAACAAGGTGAACATGAGATTGACAATTTAATAATTATTATTAAATAGACTATAGAGGTGTATAATAGGTGTCTGCGGTAATTATTCTCTTTATATACGGTCTTTTACATCGAGACAGATATCTTTCAACTCGGCGAAGCCAGGCCTTCTGTCCTTCAGGCACAAGCCGAAGCTCGTCGCTTCGTACCTCGTTCTATCTCGTATGATAATCGCGCTTAATAATAATCTAGGACTCGCGGTAGGAAAAAAAATAGCCCGAAAGCGTGTCCGCGCGATATTATCGTTCCCCGCGAGTGAACATTACTACGAAATAAGGAAAAGAAAACATTCGGCTCTATTCCAGGCGACAGAAGTGATCGTCGCGTGTCGCGTCCGTATATGTTGGCTAACATCATCATTATCATTATCATCGTCATCATCATCTCATCATCATCATCGTCGCCATTGTCTCTCGTGATCGCGACTCGCGTACCCATATCACGACAACAATGCGGCTATATTACAATTAAATTATCGTAATGACACCTCACGTTTGCAACAATTCGATTTCCCCGCTTGTGTCACATTGGGAGAATCGATTGTCGTACCTTCTCGCGCATGATTAATGGCTACGGAAACGGAAGGAGCAAGCGGACAAAGCATTTGTGCGTGGCACGCGATCGCGAGCTTGCAGCCCGATGAACAAGCGAAGGTCAAGCGAGGGATTTTTCTCTATTGACAGAGCCGTATTCTGGACGCGAGTTCATCGACGAGAAATCTCCGTCTTTTACCGTTCGGCAAATTCAGCTCTCAGTATTCCACGATGGGACCCGATTTGGCTGCGTCTGCGCCTTCTTTTCTCTTCGAATTGCTACAGTTTTGTCCGTTCGCGCCTTTCGCGACTCCCCCGCAGTATCGTAAGTACATCATCGAGCGTGATTTTTCTCTCTTTCTCCCATTTCAGCCGGATGCGCTGAAGATCTCGTGCAAGCTAGACCTCACGTGCGATCAGCGACGACTGCTGATCCGATGCCAAGAACTATATCTTAAGATACGAAGGAGCGACATACACCCTAAGCTTTTCACGAGAACGCGACTGATCGGCATGACAATTCCTTATCACGTCACGATGTTGAGTGACAGCATGTAGCCGAGATGCGCGCGAAAGAAAAACCTTATTAGGCTCTTCTTTCTTCCTCTCAATCTTTTCTTCCTCAATCCCTATCTTCACCTATCTACTACGCTCCTCCGTCTTAATACACGCGAGTATATAATAATATATATTTACAATAATACCTACTATAATAATAATTTAGTAGTGATATTTAAATTACAATAGTGTTTTTTTGCTCTTTCTCTCTCTTTCTCTCGTTTTTTCTTTTTTTTCTCGCCTTGCATCGCCCATTCCACAAATATAATGTTGCACATAACCCAATTACTGGCTTAGTCATCTAGCTGTACAAAACATTATATATCGTTATGTGTATCTAGCATCTAAAGATTTGTCCTGTGAGGTTTCATCTCTCTTTTTTTCTGCTTTTTCTGTTTTACTGTTTCCTTTAATCCTGTGAGGTTCGTTAACACATACATCGTTGGGGCTTACGGTTTTCTCTCCTACCCGCGGTTTCCCCCTTTTTCCATCGAGTTCATCGAATTCGCTCGACGTTCTCGGCACGCTAATTGCGTTTAAGTACATTAAAAAATACCGCCCGAGTATGACTGAAAAAGCGTTCGCATTCGCGTTTCGCAGCTGATAGCTCGATCGAGTTCGAGAGAACTCTCCCGAGTTGCCCGCCAACACGGTTTCGACTTACGCCGATCTAATCTTCTCGAGCAATTGTACAATGCCTCTAAATTCTCTCGCGAGGTTAATTAATAAAATTAGGGACGATCACACACGAATAATCGACGATCATGCGATAAAAGTTACGAATTTCTCTCCGTCGTTTTTTTTTTTTATCAGAGACGTGGATTGCGATAAAATTTAACACGATGAGCACATACGAGGGTGCCCAGAGCTCTTCTCATTTCCCCCTCGACGATCTTTCATTCGACTTTGAATTTAGAGGAGAATAAATCACGTGTCCCGATTGACTTTATCTCCTCGGGGAAATGGTCGGTGATATCGTGTGTCCCATCGTTTAAGTATTCTTTCGGCTTAAATTCTCTGCGGCGATTCACGTCGTGTTACGCGTCTTAAGTAGGGACTTTGTGCTACATGGATATGGAATCTGGGAGGAAAGGAGGGATTAGGAAAGGATGTTAGAGCATTACTTAATCGTATTTATCGTGAATAATTAAGCTTGTCGCCTCGGTGGCAGGGTCCAGGCGTTGGGCCCGTGCTGAGCGTGGGGGGCAGGACGTCACAGCTGCTGATCCCTACAGGGAACCCAGATATTCGGTCCTGATTGCTCGAAGATGACCTCCTTCACCTTCACGTAGATTTCTTCGGGAGTGTCTCCTTGAACGACGGCTGCGAACATAGTATAGCGGTGATTTAATTAAAATTAATTCAATCTATTATAATATTTATTTTTTTTTACGATTTTTCCATCTTGAAGACGGACTTCGAAGCTGAACCGAACGTCCGAGAATTATGTGTAATATTAGATAAATATCGTTATTTAAGATGCATCAATATTCGCGTCATCCATTTTAATTGATTTTGCATAAATTTTAATAAACTGCATTATGTCACATTTTGATAATAAAAAATTGATAAAAAATAATATATAATATTCAGCAAAATTTTATTTATAAAATCGAATTTAAGAAAGTTTTTTTTTTAAATAAATGAGACGTACCAGTAAAGTATTCACCAAATTCCTGTTCCATCTTGAGAGCACGCTCATAAGTCTTCTTCGCTTGCTCCTCCGTCATCCTCTTGTTCATCTCCCTATAAAATTATAAGCGTCAGATTTAATAAAACGGACAATAATGAAATCTCTTTTCGTATTGAAAATCAATCGATGATTACTGAACTCACATGACAGATTCGACCGATTTCGGCTTGATGAAGATGGCAACAGGATAGAGTTGTGCTACTTGTAACCTCTTGATAGCATTCCCACTCACATCAAGAATACAGTGCTTGCCCTAAAAGCAATTGCAAGTATTCGTTTGCGATTTCTCATTGATATAAGTAAAGCCTGGGAAATAGATTCCGTGTTCATAAAAAAATCGTACCTTTTCAGACACTTCTCGCACAGACGCGACTGATGTACCGTAAAGATTGTCGTTATATTGTCCAGCCTCTATGAATAAATGATTCTGTATGTCCCTCTCCATTTGCTCCCTCGACGCCACGAAGTGATAATCTCGTCCATCCACTTCGTATTCTCTTCTACTCCTAGTAGTGTCTGCGGGCAAATGGGCGAAGATCGATATATACAGCGCTGATAGGGAGGACGCTGTCGTCACTTGGCAATCATCGGATTATCGAGCAACTTACGTGGAACACAGCTGCCGAATGTATCGGGAAATTCGGAGATGAGATCATCGTTGATGCGGTCCTTGAGCGGTCCGAGAACGATCACGGGACGCGTGTACTGTATCGTCAACTGCTGCACGGCCTCGTACGAGAGCACGTTCTCTTCGCTGCCTGTAATCGTTTAATCGAATATATATGGACGACTTCGCGACGCGCCCCCGAAGACCCCGAAGAGGGGGCTCGTCGACGTCGTCGGCGATCGTCGTTACAAGCGATCACCGCGATCTCCTTCAACGACACACAAGTTCGCCCACTCAGACAGCAGAGAAAAAGGAAAAAAGCGACAACATTATCATCCAAGAAGAGGACAAACATGACCCGAGCGGCCCTCCTTCCGATCCCGCTTCCGATAGACACAGGCTCTCTCTCTCTCTCTCCGGCGGTCTCCGACGTGATGTCATTGATTAATTGACACTTCCACGAAACGGACGCGGGACAATGTTACACACAGAGCGATATGCGCTTCGCCGGAGTCACTTGAGTCAATCTCTGGCTGGATGACTCGACAGATCGGTCATCGGCAATCAGTCCTTCGACTGTCTCAAGCGGACTCCGGCTCTCCGGCTCGATTGGCGCTTTCGGACAAGGACACATTTCTCTTGTGGAACGAGTCACGAGCATGCTCTTAGCGTTCGAGCGAAATCGAAAGCGGGAGGCAAGCTATACCTCAATGAAACTAGAAATATTTAAGCGATCTAAGGACGTCGGGGGTGCACAGGTGACGTTAGTAGGTGTACAGCGACTATAAACCAGTATACTCGGCAAAGAAAGAAAGAGATAGACGGACAGATAAATAGAGACAGATATATAGAGAAAGAGACAAACAAAGGGAAGTTGGGGGGGTTTTTCTATTCGTAATCAATACGCGCCGCTAACATATGTTACGAACTTGATATTAGTGCGGCCACGTCGCTTCTTCCCGGGTCTCAATCGCGACAATTGGATACCTGAACCCGGGATTTTCACACGAGAAAGAGGAGCCGCCGCGCGTTTCCGCGACGGGAAGAAGCGACGCGTCTCCCTCGTCTATTTGAGCGACCTAATTGCGTTCTGCTGCTGTTAATGTCTACGACACGGGGGAGAGAAGGAAGTGGAGAACGGCGGAAAAGAAAAGAAAAACGAGAAAACACGTCGTGATAGCGGCACGTCGCGCGGCCGTCTCAATTGCGCGCGAGGCGCGTCTCGTCAGTAATTTAACGCGAAGAGGAGCCCGAAGGAAATTAACAGCCGTCAAAGGAGACAGACGTTTCTCGATTGGTGCGCCTTAAACCGGCGTATTGTACTCGCAATTGCTTTTCGATCGCAACCTTTTTTTTCGTCGGGAAATAAATCTGACGAAGAGTTACAGCGACCGTTGTGTCAACTCGTGACGTTACGCGTTGCAAGATAAAGTAAAAACGATAACAGCGAAAACACGATGGGAATATCGAGAGACGTTATCTTTTTCCACTTGCCAAATTGTGTCTAATCTATTACAGCGATCAACGGTAGCGTTTAAACGAATTTCACGATCTTAATCGACGTCCAAATCGGCGGAAGCGTTAATGGGAAATCGAGAGATCGACATCAAGGATTGTTAATCGACACAGGGATTGCAAACAACATAATTTGGTTATTCACCCTCGCGATTTTTTTTTTAGGGGGGATAATCGCCCGTCGACAGGGTTACAATCGTCGGCGATCTGCGTTAGTCTTCCATAGGAACAACTCGGCTTTTTGTGTGCGCACGCCGCGCCCACACTACGGTTCACACATTTGCTCTCGGCTACGACTTACTAAGGTCGTCATTGGGCTCGCCGCCCTCCTGTTCCAGATAAACTAACGTGAGTTCCTCCATATACGGCAGCTGTACGCGATACAAAATTTCTCTACTCCCTGCAGCGCAAGACAAATCTTAAATGAATAAGAAAAGAGATAGATAGAAATAAAGACAGATAGAAGGGCAATAACGTGATGAATGAAAGGCGAGTGATGGACGGCGGCGACGGAGGTAGAGTATCGGACAATTATGGTCCTAAGATGAGACTCTAAGAGAGTGGAGCGCAAAATTTCGCGGACAATGGCGCTCGTGATGAATCGCTGTCGAGAATAGGTGAATTCAACTCGAAATCATATTGAAAATCAAATATAGTACCTATTTCAAATTTATAGAGTAAATTCTGCTTTATTCACAGAAACATTGTGTATGAAAAATAAAAAATCTTTCGTTTTTTATATATTAAAATCATATTCTGAATTATATATTTCGTACCGTATTATTCTTTATTAATCATTCTATTATGTATTAATGTTCACGGATATAAGTCATTTGTATTCTTTAGGCGTGAGTAAATTTCTCACATATATATATATATATATATATACACACACACACATAAATATATGCATTAACTATACGAACCTCATCATTATTAATTAATAAAGATTTCGAGTTGACCTTTTCATCTTGTATGAATATGCATATTGCCATTGGAACAAAACAATAGATATGCTATACTACCTACGGCGACGTATAATAAAGGCCGACATAATATTTGGCTGCTGAATTATTGCTGATAAATAAATGCAAGCGTGATCGATCCTCTCTTGCAAGGATGAAATAATGGACAAATACAGGGATGAGATTTTCGGTCACTTCGCAAATTATAATTAAAATTTGAAATGTTATTGCTATGTTATAAATGAAATGTTATGTATTTCCGACAAATTTGAGTCTATTATGCTGAATTTACATTTTCTATTTGAACGTTGATATCAAAAGTCGTAATTTACATTATATTAAATAATTTATAATATTGTAGCAGGTAATGAACGTTAACATGATAATTAACTAATGCAATTCTTGTACCGATAATAATTATATTAACTTATCCGAGCATATGTGTAATTGCGAAACAATATCGTGACCGAAATTCATTATCCCGCGTGACTGACCCAGGCAATACGATCTCTTCGGTGTGAGGAAAAGTATATAGGAGAGAGAGATATATAGAGAGAAAAAGAGGGGAAAGAGAAAGAAAGATAGACAAATAGAGAAAGGGGGGGATTAAAAGATAGCGAGAGATAGAAAGAGCGGGAGTGAAGAGAGAAGAGAGAGACATGATTACCTTCAGTGTTAGTGTCGTCCTGGGTGTAGCACAGCATGAATGCTAGAACATAACAAGTTGAATACATTTCAGTATACGTTGCGTACTAGGTAAGCGGCCGTTAATTATCGCTAGAATTAATTAGAAGCGCTATAGACTCTCGAGGACTCTCCTACTGTGCGGGCGCGATTCCGATGCTACGCACGGGATGAATTCGATGGACCATGAAGATATGAGTGCGTTTGCAGATTCGTGACACGACACGCGAATGGATTCGAGTCGTGTCTGCATTATCCCTTTCCTTCAAGTCGTGATTTAATCATAACCGAATATCTCGTACGGAGATCCAATATCCCCGTCGTGCAATAATCATAGAACATTTACATGTTATTTATTTTGTATGTATATGTGGAAGCATTATGTTAGAGATAATGAAGCGCAGCTTTTTTTTTTCATCAAAGTGTTTTTTCTCACGATGAGTAATCGTTAAAGTCTTTCTCACTACAGAGACACTCATGCTCGAGAGAATCGTCGCGATACGAAGGAAAAAAAAAAAAAGAAACGTACAACTCAAGACTGTGTAACACTCTTCCTTTCGCCATGAGCTAAGTGTTAAGAAGCCGTGTGTACCTTCCAGTTCGTCAGGTCAGAGACCGAATCGCGTGTTATGTCGAAGAGCGAGATTTCTTTTCGATCTAACACAATGAGAATGCGACATACATGCATCTAGCATTTTAAATGGTTCTCTCTCGGTCTTTACCGATCCCGAGACATCGCTGATGAATGTATCTGATGGTGGATGATGTGCTTCGTGAGACGATTTTTGAGATGAACGGGATGCGTTTGTACCGCATCACTGTCCCTTCATGGAAGAAAGAAAAAAAAGAAAGAGAGAAAAAATGCGAGCTACTGCTGAGAGGAACATCGCTCTACCGTGCTGGACCGTTACTACGGACTACCTGTGAACCTCTAATAGTGAAAAGCCGAAAGTTAGAAGCGGAGTCGAGAGCGTAGATAAGACCGTGTCGGTCGGGGTGTTAGTTTTAGAGATTCTGCGCGTGGCAGAAAAGTTCAAGGTGCAGCGTGCATGCGCGTGCAAGCGAAGCCGGAGGGCGCAAATGAAGCCGCTGCAATTGCTGAATGATGTACAGTGGTTGCCCGCAAGCAATGTCGGGCGCGATGCAACATTGCAATCTCAACCGCCAAAACCCGAATTCGATTCGAGAATTACGCTTCGTTAATAACAAATGCCGGTTCTTCTTAGAAACAATTTCTTTCATTGTAATAAAATAAAATGTTGCGATTTTTTAATTCTGGCGATCACACGTTAATAATTTACTTTATTGAAAATGAAGAATCAGAAAAGAAAATGTTTCTTTACATTATGTTCTTTAGCTTGACATATCGCTAGAATTTCGTCCCAAGACGCGTGTTTTGGCGTGGATTTGAAAGCTTGCGTCACTGCTGGCGTCATTGCATATGAGAAATGGTGAAAGTGCACATTTACAGAGCTTATTACTTGTCTAATTAAGATACTTACGGGTGGGATCGTTCTCATTCTCGGGTGTGGTGGGCGTTCCTACACAAGCAGGCAAAACAAAACACATGTCACGTTTTCACATCGTAAAACACAAAAGCTCATTCGGGACTTGGGCATGTCTGATCGGGGCTCACCGCTCCGGAAGTCGGGACTTCATATTAATAGCCTTACTTGCTTTAATGAAAATTATACTCTCGATTTTCGTACGGAAAACCATAGTACGCATACTTTTTAACTTTTTTGTGCACATTTTAAAATCTTAAAGAATTCACTTTTAAAATGGTAATTATAAAAATCAGAATTTGTTGTTGCATTAAATATTTACGCGAACACTGGCATCGTAGAACAAACGCGGGAGAAATTTTACTAGTATAAAAGATGAAGAATATCTCCATAATATTGACAATATTTTGAGTTATAATGTCTTCAGTCAAACCTTCCGACTTTGCTACAGGACGTAAAATTATAAATTATTAATAAAAATTGAACCCATCGATTGCGAAGACTTCGGCCCGAGTCTTGAGGGTGAGGAAAAAACTTCGTAATTGAGCGGTTAAATCGCACGGTATAAGTATAGGCGAATACATATGGCGAGAAAAAACACGTAAAACACAGTAAATATGGGCCAGAACATGCACAGAACGTGCAGGTGGGAAAAGGGACAATTATATTCTAGACACTCACGTTCCTGATCGGAGCCATCCTCAGACTTATCGTCTTTACTCTTCATAAATGGGAACTTCCTGCTAAACGAGAAGTTCTTCTTCTTCCGATCTAATGTTGATTGCTGAAATAAACAAGTTTACTGCGATACGATCGACAAATCGCGTATTTCATAATTTTTTGTATCAATAAATCTCTCTACTCGCGAGAAACAATTTTATCAAATATCAACGAGATTTTTGAGGGAAATAAAGTAAAAATATACAGTTAAAATAATTTGTATAGAAATCTAAAAGTATCAAACTATATAATGTTTTTGTATAAAGTTGTACGAATTTCATTTAAATGCTATGCTTATATAATCCTTTAAAATAAATTTGTTCTATTAGATTTCACAATTCATTATTTTCGGAAAAATTGAATACTTTTTAGAGGCGAAATATCACGGCTGCAGTGTTTGTCACGCGAATTTGAAATTAGTTCTTTAGCCATATCAAATTTACTGGCGGAAACGGCCATGTGATTATCGATCGTAATGAATATTCAATTAAACATCTCTCCTCATTAGTGTTAATGAGTCTGAATGAAACATTGTCGGAAGGACATGTTTTTTCAATTATGCACATTAAAAATCATTTCACATCGCAAAACACGAAGTTTAGAGAGCAAAAAAATCTTATCAAAAATTTTCCCAGTTAATTTTAAGACAATAAAATGATGTTATGAATTCTTTTATCACTTTGATCAAATTCTATGATTTAGTATTTTATTTCGAGTATATTGTCGAGAGGAAAACCAAAAAATATCGAGAGGCGAAATATTTTGTTAAAGATTAAAGATAAAACAATACATTCGTACAAAAATCAATAGTTGTTAAACTATATTTAATATTTATTTTCATATCAATATGAGTTGTTGCTTAAATTAAGAAAAAAAGAGTTGTATTTACACAATCCTTTCAAATAAAATCGTGTTATATTACGTAGTTCATCGTTATTTTCGGAGAAATTAGGCGCTTTGAAACATTCCTGTCATACTCACCTTATCAAGAATGACCGGCATGTGTCCCTGGAACTTGACAGAGCGATCTCTGGCACGCTGCTTACGCTCCCATCGCCTGCGCGAGGGTATTATGCCCAGACCCTCTTCCTCGCCCTGTGGGGTGACTCTTCTTGCCTGCCACCATTCGTCATCACTGGCGTTCGTCACGTGCAAGATCTCGCCGTAACGGAACGCCAAGCCACGGCTCGGCAGACCATCATCTTTGTTGGGGTCGTAATCGAACAACGCTCTTTGGGGGAGAAAAAAACTGTTGTGAACGTTCACCTTCGTATTTTACGTACACATGAAACTACGTATTAATCACTATGTTTAAACAATTTCAGAATCAGAATCTTGCACATCGGACGATCAAGCGGCGAAAGATAATCGCGAAAGTAATAAACACGCGCGAAATTACCTCACGTAGAGTGATTTCTTCTGGGAGGTCCTCATGAGGGTGCCTGTCATCACATTCTGTTGCGAGATTTGCTGTTTAAGATCCTGGATCTTCGCTTCGAATCTATTATAGTCCTCCGGCTTGTATTGCACCACGATTGTTACTGTTTGGCCAGTACCCTGAATACCGCATGAACGAAAAAAAAACCATATATATATGTATTATTTTCGACGAATCTGCAACTTTCAAAATTTTCTTGACGTTTTCTTTAACGTTTACAAATTATTCTTTGAGAGAATAATTTGTAAACGTTAAAATGTTAAAACTGTCGCATCCTTCGATATTTTATTTCGAATTTTAATTAATGAGTTATTTCATACTGAATTTTTTTCACTGGATAATCTTTCGCGGAAGCTAAAGTGGCTTTATGAGTTCTCCGACACGATTACACGCGTCGTTTAAAAACAAATCAGTCGAAGATCTTACCTTAAGAGCTGCGGCGGCTTCCTCGTGGGTGGCTGTTCGGAGATTGATACCATTAACGCTCAATATTTGATCGCCTCTGCGTAATTCACCGCTGAGATCGGCCGGACCTCCGGCTAGAATGAACGAGATGAAGATGCCTTCGCCATCTTCACCGCCAACGATGTTGAAGCCCAGCCCAGAGGAACCTTTATTCAATACGACAGTACGCACTTCCCTGGAAAAAAGACGTGGCCTATATTTAACACCGAAAGTATTCTCAGAAAATCACTGTCATTATTATTAATAACTGCATGATATATTTCTATAAAAAAAAATATATATATATGTGATAAAGTCAGTTAATTTCTGCCACCCCCGGAGAGCGTCGGTGAAGATAAACTAATTTATAAATATTTATAAATCATAGGCAAGCGCGTATGGATATTCTAAATTTAAGATTTGCGCTCGGATGCGTTCCGTATATTAATCACGAATCAAAATGCAAATGTTCGCGATTCTTATAGGCACGATTATCACATTAATTAGAAGATCCTGTTGAAAAATTCGTGTCGCCATGTCACATGGTTTTCGTGAGTTCTAAAGCAGTTCTAAGTGTACTCCGTCGTAACGAGACGTATAATGTGAGGACTCGCGTGAGTGGCGTGTGAATTCTGAGTAGGTATATATTGTACTATTCCGTTCCTGCATCTTTATACGATCGAAGGAAACATGAATTTTATTTAAAAAAAACTGTAAGAACATTTTACTAAAATAACAATCAATGAATAGTCGGTTGCTATAATATCAAAAAGGATGCAATTAGACTCGAAATTTTAATCGGCATAACATTTTAACGAGCTGCACGGATTTTCCGCAAAAAACAAAATTATTGATCAATTTCTCAATTTATTATCTAGTTTCCATATAATGGAAACAGATTGCACGAATTAATTATTCGATATTGCTATCCATTAAAAAAAAAGAAAGATAAAAAGGGTTTATAAAAATTATTTTTTTTCCGACAAATTTGAAACCATTTTTCACATAGTTACTCTTTGACATCGTAAATGACGAATGTCAGTGGCTCAATAATAGCGATCACATGTGAATTCGTATAAACGATATGAGCGTGACGCAAAAGCGCGTCGATCAATGAAACGCCCTACGTAAGCGCTTACGCATCGGACGGCGGGATACTAATCCATGTGCTTACGCCCTTATACACACATACACACACACACACACACATATGCATATAGCGAGCATAAACAAACTAAAGAAATCAATTTGTGGAGGTTTACTAGCACATAAACTGAAAAAAAACGGCCATTCTGGCATCGACTCTACTACGCTCGACGAGAAAATAGCAGAATAACTTTTCGAATGCGACGTTCCCATTATTCCTTTATCGCTTTGAAAGCCCTTTATTTATGGGCATGCCCGCCGTCAGATGTCCATTCAATTTCAAGGGAAGAGCAAAATTACGAGCGTCATCGCTGTCAGCAGGATGGGCTGCATGATGTATAACGCAAAGATTCCTGCCAGCAACTTATGCAACCTCGAGGCGCTTGACGACGGCGACGACGGCTTTCTCAGCGCTCGCGTTAACGAAGACCTCGAATTAACGGTTGATACGCTCCCGCGGGGGACACAAGTTAAGTTCACATTACATCGCTGTCGGCTCGCGAAACAGCCATGAACCGGTTGTTCGCCCTTCACTTATCTTAACGAATGCAATTCCTGTGGCGGTGCCCGAAAGGTCTATTATAAAATTTAGCGATGCCGCATGTCGCACAAAGACGTTGCACTTATTATTAAAATATTTTATCCCATATATTTTATTCCAATAGAAAAACATATTTGACATATCAATCAAATATTAATATTTTGAAAAATTATTTATTACATTATTCACAATGTAATGAAAATAATGTACTACTTTATAGTTAATTCTTTGTATTATTATGGCGCGTGAAAAAGTAGCGTATGTTCTCGGCGTGAATACCAATGAATCTTGCTACCAATAAAAAGAACGAGATCCTACAAAAGAGATCGGACAGTTTGACACGGCAGGAAAACGTTCTATGACATTATCGTCCCTTTATTCTCGATAGATCGAAACGAGCCAATTCTGATCGTTCCAATTCTGATTTGCAACGCGTTTCTTCGCTTTTACTGTATATTAATAATAAAAATAACAATGATATTAAATTTAGCATGGTATATTTTTCGATTTATTATCATTTAGAAAGTATTGTTAAAGAAAAGAAATCATCGACATAATTTCATTTTCAGTACAATTTTAAAAATAGTAATTTTAAATCATTTCTTCTCTTTGTAGCAAACGTAACATCTTTATAATAAAGTTCGAGATTTTCAATGTACCATTGTATATAATATATTGCTAAACGACAACAGAGTTTTGTAGAACCATTATTTATCATTCGTTGTCCAATGTGTACAATAGAAAAGTATCTTCTGAAAATCCGAGAGAAAGTATAGCGCGAGAGGAATAAGGAGAATCTTCTTATCGCAATTCTTATCTCATCTGTAATTTATTGAGTCGCTCGGTGATTGATACAGCTGTCGAATCGGTCCATCCATCGCATTCCCGAGAACCTCCGTTCTGCGATTGGCTCGCATTGAACGGAGATTTACGGGTCTATGCGCGGTGGAGGAGAATGCGCGCCGGATGCGCGTAGACGTCCGCAGCATATGTTTCCGCCAGTCGGACACGCGCGTCGACGTTGACGCGTGTCGCTAACTGGTCATGTCCGCGACACGGAGCGCATTATTATCGTGTGCTCTCGATTCGAGGCTTTAATTACGCGTATTCGCAAAGCGTGCCGACCCCCCTTTCGCAACGGATGCGCGTCGTCGTCGCAGGAAACAGATTTTCCAGTATCGCGATATTGCGCAATACATAGAGGGAGGGAATGGGAGATAAATCCCGCGTTCTTGTGAATACTTTATGACGACAAATTATGGGAACTTGAGACATTTCTGCAATTTAGAAATCTGACTCGCTCTTTGTAATACAGTCTAATAATGTATGCGATTTAAAATCGCAGATTAACATAATAAATATTGTTTCATTGAATCTGTAATAGACATAATACTATATTATTACAGACGCGTGGAAATTAATTTACAGAAACTTATGTCGAGATAACCAGAACTTTAATTCATGTGATAGAACTTCAACTAAAATCAAGTAAGATTGGAGAACGAAGCATGAGAATAACTCGCCAATTAATCGTTTCTAAAAAATATTCAGCTTTCAAGTTTGTAAATCTTTTGCACGATTTATATCATAGAATTATACATAGATATCCAAAATATCAATGTTATAAGTGACTTCGAATCGGATACATTTAAAGCGGATGTTCAAATCGAGGCGGCCGTTCGATACACGCTTTAGTAGGTCTTCTCGTACGTGAACATGCATTCAAAGACAAATTAAGGTCAATATTAAAAATGTAAGTGAAACTAATACATATCATAATCACATTCAAGTTGTCAGTGATTTGGACTGTCGAGGATATTAAGGATTCCATATCTTCCTGCAAGAATTTAGCTCACAAAACAGCTGAATATATTTCGAAAATGATTAGTTTTAGATTTATTAAGAATTTTTTATTCTTTTAATAAATTTTGTTAATCAATTAGGTCTTGTTTTGCAGTTTTGAAATGTTTATAGTATAAGATAAATTCTACGCATATACGTGTACATCTCCTTTATTCACCTGCCGCGTTTCGTTTATTTTTCACGCAGCAATCGCACAAATGACTGTTTACTATCAACCCTTAAACCGTTCTTCGTTGCTCCCGCTTTACGATCATGAGTAATGCACAGTTCCGCCTAATGCAATATGTATAGTAACGGTACCACTCTCTCATACCATTTGAACCGCATCCCCGGCTCCTAGGGCACTCCACTCTCTCCATTTCATCATCAAGACAAACATCAGCGAGGGCAGCGTTTCGCGCAGTCTAGTCTTACAAGCGACCACGTCAATAACGCACTCGATTTCGCCAGCAAACAAGCGCACGTCGGCCAATTTCTCATTCACCATGTCTGGTCTTTCATCTTCTGGGCATAACCAACGGGCGCGATTTATCTCAACGCGAACTAACGGAGAACGCGGTTGCGCTCGCCCTCGATCCACTCCGCATCTCACTCGACGCGCACCTGTTCCTCCGCAGCGCGGAATGACGGAACGATGACGTAACGCCGCTGCGGAAGGACCCAGTCGTCGCCCGAGGAGTGGTGTCCCTTCGCCGTGCACTCTCGTCGATAGTTTTAGCGCGTATCGTCGACGAACATCCCGAGTACGCGCCCGAGGACGCGGTCGATCGCGATCGCAGGGGGTCGATCGATCCGCGGACGCGGAATTAGATCAGCGGTGGACGAAAAGCAGGAGAGGAAGAGAGCGAGATGGAGCGAGATGACGCGCGCGGATCTTTCGGACCAGCTGGCGCGACGTTGTTGCTGGTTCTCTCTCTCTCCGTGTTCTCTTTCGACCGCGAATCAACGGCGATGTCCCGACGTCGGTTGGGGGCGTCGCGACGGATTAAAGGCCGCGGAGCATAGGTGGCCACCGTGCCGCGCCGCGCCGCGCCGTGTCGTGTCGCCATGCGCCGCGCCGCCGAGGCGGCCGCTGCGAACTATCGTCAGGATCGATAGAAATAAGCTGACTCTCTCTGGCGCGCGCTGCAACCCCGCGTCGCAACCCTCTTTTCACCACCGCCTCGCAGCACCATCACCACCACTACCACCGTCGCCGTCGCTGCCGCCACCGCCGCCGACGCCGCCGCCGACGCCGCTCTTTCGGAAAACTAGGGCAACCCGCTAAACTTTCAGCCCTTTTCGCACGGCCACACTCTTTCTCTCTCTCTCTCTCTCTCTCTTTCTCTTTCAGGGGCGATATCTAAATGTATCGAAAATTGTCGCTCGTGCATAAAGAAAAAAATTAAAGAATGAGGCAGAAATAGGATGTGGATAAAGATAGCCAGATAAATTTATCTCACCCTGGAATAAAATTTCTTAGAGTGTGCGGTAAGATTTCTCTTACCTATAAAAAGAAACGGGATACAAAAAGAGAGCGCGACGGGATAAATAGACATTGTAAGTATGGCCGAGACAGATAAAATGTATACAAAAAACAGACTAGCAATGAGAGAATATAATACGAATAAAAATTAGAAGTCAAGAAACATAGGAAAAAAAAGGAATGCTGAATTATGAGAAAATAGTAGAGATAATACAAAGAAAGAAATGTAGACAAAATTGTGTAGAAATAGTTTGTACAATCTATAATTATGTTAGTATTCATAAGAAACTTTGGTAATTATAACTTTAATATACTAGGTCACATGACAAAAAAAATTGCTTCGGAAAAACGTGAAAGCATTCTTTTGATTGCTGCGGTCAAAGGCAAGATAAAATAATCGCTTAGACGAAAACGAACATTTTAAATAGACCGAAAAAATCCATGGTACAATTATAAGGGCTTTTTCCTGATAGTTGAAATGTCTGAAAGTGAAAGAATTCTCGGCATTCCTGATTGTTTCAGTAAAGGAAAAAGAAATCGTGAACACAAGGCGTGCGCGTAAAAGCGGCGAATTAGAGAAGCGCGCCGAAGTGTTACAGCCAATGAGATACCCGACGAAATTTTTATCTCTGAATGCTAACAGACCGAGAAGAAACTTTGAAGTAATTAAAAAGCTCGGCGAACTCGATCTTCCGTGAGAGAAGCGTTGAAAAATTACATCTCACGATTAAAACCTCAGAGCATCGTGGAACGATTTAATTACGCGTCTGTCGGCTAAAGAGTTACGTCTCTTTCTTTTTGCTCCTTCCTCCAAGTGCAACAGAGGCGACCTGAAGAAGCGGCAATTAATATCCGTCATTGGTTTATGTGGCTAAAGCGGGGCAGCGAGGAACATAAATAATGCACAGCCTTTAAAGATGACGTTTTCGTAAAATAATTGCATGTCCTCGCGATTTTCTCTAGTATCTTATATTCAAGACTCAGGTGCAGAATTTAAAACTAAATGTATGACTGAAAATATAAGATTTTAATTCTAATTTTTACTCAAAGAAGAAATCGAAAATTACATTATAAAATAAAATATATAAAGAAACTATATAATATTTTCTTTATTGTATATTTTTAAGTAATTAATCACGTCGATAAATTAAATTAAAATATTATAAATGTCAAGCATTATATTGCATTATTTTTAAATGTAGTTTTTAATTGTTTTCAAATATGCGATGATTATATAAAATACATTCTAATAAGAATTATGTATTTAATTAATAACGCAAACTCTGATCAATTTAGAGTTTATATCTTTTTAAGGGATGCGTTGCATTTTTGAATTACAAGCGATCGAAGGAAAGTCTTTGCAAACTAGACTAAACTAGTTGTACCTACTCTAAACTTTAGGGAACAAAACGTACTACTACTAAATTAAATTTTTAATTTTAGGTAGAGTTTCCTTTGATGGAATTTTAATTGAATCGGAAAAAAAACTTAATTACAAAGACACATGATGCTAAAAATTGGAAAACTGCGGTAAATGGCGAGCTCCCTTGATATTTTTGCTAATGAAAAATTAACTTAAAATTGATCAAAGAACCTGTCGTTGCAAAATAATGCATGAGAAGTAAGATCCCCTATTGTATAACGTACATTATTTGCATCGTCACCATTAGCCATTATTTAATCGCAAAGCTTCCGTTTGGCTAAAAGTATCGGGGAGAGAGGAAGGGGCCAATTGGGAAAGAGGATCACTCGAGCGTGAATCTCGGAGTTGATTTTTTTTCCTTCCAATTGTAGAAATCGTCGTTTGTACCGTCGCTAATTGCGGCGGCGAGTGCAATCGAAGCTAGTCTCGTGAAAATGGAAACTAACTCTCGACGTATCGCTTCTTCGATTGACCTACTTGCGAAGAAACGCGCGCGCGCGCACCTGGCACCCCCACACGAATATATAGGACATACATAGCAGCATCCCCCGCGCTCTCTGCGTTTCGATGCAGGAACAAGCTCGCTGCTGCCTCTCGCAGCATCCGCCAACATCGCGATTTTATGAATACTTATCGGCAACCGTTACGACACGTGGACCGTCACAAAGCGTGAAAATACAGGCGAAAGGCTTCCTTGAGATAGTATAGAATTGCATCGCTCGTACCAGATAAGTACTCTCTTATCGTATCGTGCAGTTTACAGTTTGTAACGCGAGACGCTTTGTAAAATACACTCACAGTATATAATGTCTTGACGCAATCATCATGCTTTTAGTCAGCTGCTGTGCTATTGATTTCAAGCAATTCCTTTTTATGTTGCATAGTTTATTTATATTTTCATAATTATTTATATTTTTTCGCGACAAAAAAGATATATTACGTAAAATTATTAATTTCATATTAGAAATATCTTCTGCTGATTTGCACGTGTTTCAATCCAAGTTTTAAAAATAAAATAAAATTATTAAAGTTAATTATTTTCTCTAAAATGAATTTAATTAAATAAGTTTCATTTTCGAAAATCACTTAAAAATGGACCTAATATATTATTTCATTTGACAGAATGTTATCTCAAATTTCTCGGACCGAAACTCGGGAATTTCTCTTGTGTTCGAAATCTTATCCATATCCTCAAGGAATATGCTGATAGAAGATGATCTAGTCAAGAGTTGCGCTGATAGCACGTTTTCCGAAGACAATACGATCTGTATCGCAAAGATGTAAGTCTCTTACGACCGATATTCTCTTCCGTAAGATGCTTCGAGAGACTTCCAAGGACAAGAATCGATCTAACTGTATTTATAGTAAACCCGGAGGTAGCTACTTTTCAGGAGATACATAAATACGAAAAAGAACGACGAATTTTATTGAAAACATAATTACGTATTATATCTTTCTTTTTCTTTTTAATAATTATTTTTTCTGTCTTATAATTTTGTTAAAGCTCTATCTAGAGCATTGGCACGAAAATAAAACAAATCATTAAAAAGTAACGTGCAATAATTTTTATTATTAAATATATTATTAACAATGTACTGTTGTTAATATTATAATGTATTATTAATATTTTTTAAATCTGAAAACTGATACTTTAGTTTTTATTCTATTTTATCTTTCCCTCCTCTGGACATACAAGTTTTTCAATGTGATATAATTGAGACGACAGCACTTTTCCTCGAAAGAAGGGCACTTTTGTTCACAAAGAATCGATAGAGGATGTCAGCCGTTGTTTAATAGGACGGGCGTAACCTAATGCTAGTGGCGATGAGGCAGATAAGCTCGTGTGGTCTTGACCCGAAAAGCTCGAAGTAACGCGAGACCGGAGTCACGGTCGTGTTCAGCAAGGAGTGGCTTTTGACCCTGCTCCTTATTAAAGGACATCGCGCGGCCGCACGCGCGAAGGTGTCCTTGGAGCGACTGCGCTCCGCGGGGAACCGCCCGGGTGATTTCAAGGTTTGGCGTACCACGTGTGCTGACACGGAATTGTTCACCCTCGTAGAAAACGCTGATAAGCGGCACGTGAGCCACGTGCGTTCTACGAGTGGCGCGCGAAGCGCGTGACATACAGACATCTACGAAAATTCGGTCATCTACGAAAATGCTACTTAAAGAAAAAAATCCACAAAGATATTATTTTATCCCTTTCATTTCTTACGTAATAACAAACATAATCATTTTCTCTATTTCAATAAAAAAAAGATCTAATTTTTAGTGAAAATTTGAAATCAATTGATTGGAGTCGAAACTTATGTGAGAAATATAGATTTTCACTAAAAATTATCTTTCATTATGATGAAAGACTTGAGCAATTGTGCTGGAAATTGAGATTTTCGAAAAATTGTAGAGAAAGGTTGATTATAAAAATTTCTTTTTTAAACATACCTCTTCATAAGAGAATTCAGAACGAAATGATCGGAAGAATGATCTTTCGATGTGAAACCTGCCGTTTGTGACGCGCGTAACGGAAGTGGAAACGAAAGCACGGAGCAACATGCCGAAGTTTTAGGACTTTAATGGGATTTTTCGGGCCATGTATCGAACTTTCAACGAAATCTTTTCAAGCATGATCATTCTAGCCTCAAGATTGTCTTGATAGGGATTGCTTGTGTTTATATACATAAATTACATTAAATATCTTGCTCGTGGCATTAAAAGCTTTGTGACATCGTGGGAACGGTGCTTTGAAAGTCTGGCGCTAGGAAAAATTTAATGAGCATATATTATAACGAGCCATATTAAAATCTCTGTAACTTTCTTAATTTTTATTTGAGCAGTCACTGGAATCCACGTTACATACTTCTTAATGTAAATACTTTTAGGAAAAACTTACAATAAAATTTATAAAATAATATAGTATATACATTATATTATTGAAACTTATTTTAATTCTAAATTCTCGTTTTTTTTTCAGATTTCTTTTTTTCGAAATATTGTATTCATCACACGCATTATAACATTTTTATTTTCTTGATATCTTCTATACTTTTATTGTTAAAATTAAATTGAATAATTAGACACCAGTATACTTTTAACGACTTTAACAACTTAAACTCATAACTTTTATTTTGTTAAGAAACGAGCGAAGCAAAGGCAATTTTTTCCCCCCGAATGTCAGTTGCGATCATAAAAGCGAGGTCGAAGCTTATTCGTATGGAACAGCGGCCCGGGCCTCGTAAAATCACGGCCATGACCTAAAGCCAGATTAAGGGCCGAGATTTCCTCTTTTGTTTTGTGGCCAGGAGAGATTCTTTCTCGTTTTGACCTGGGTCAACTAGCTTATTTGGAGAAAAGAACCGAAGTCAATAATCTTATTTCAAAACAGCCGATCTCTTACACAAGCATTGCATTATCAAGGAAATATTACAATATTTTACAGCTACGAAAAAAGAAGGAAAGCGCAAATATAATTTCCTACAAAGACAGAGTTCATTTGTAAAAAAACATTATTTCTTGCAATATTTAATGAGGCGTTATAAAACTCATTTGCGAAATACAATTGAAATGTAATAAACATAATATAATTATTCACATCATACAATTATTCTCATAATTGTTCAATTGAAATTTAATTAATATTTTATTTCTTCTGATATAAAACAAGAGAAAAGCACATTTAAATTAAATAATACCTTTATATACATATGTGAGTATTCTGGATAATACAAAATTCATTAACAGAATAGGATTGTGTTCTCTAAATTTTTTTTGTTCTTTTCTTCCTTAAATTTTGCTTTACAAATTATAAATTGTTTAAAGCAAGTTTAATATTGGAACGATTTATGTACATCTACAGATGAAGCAATGGCAAATATAATTAAAATAAAATATAAATATATAATTAAACCGAACGCAAGTATCTCCGTCCCATGAAATCAACCTGACGTAATGCAATTTCATAATCGATACGTCACGAAGTATCGAAAGCAAAAATTAGTCCGTTTAGTCATGGAAGCATTGATTTATCGATAATTGGGACGCGCACTTTACGCAAAAGTTACGGAAACAATTAGCGCTTAATGAAGCGATCGTAGGTCGATAGTATTGCCGGTACACAGAACATTCACGTGATCCCCGGAACGGAGGACGCGCGTAGCGTGTAGCGAGGATCAAATCGAGCAAAACGAGCGTAAAGCCCCAACGGTAGCGGGCATTGTAATTTCAATTCTGTATCTTATATCTTCATCTCTCTTCCTTTCTCTCTATTTACTGTTTAGGCGAGCGAACCGATAGAGCGGCTTGGCGGCCTGTCCGTCACAATTACATTGCCATTTGGTTCCGGCCGGATAACGCCTGTTAATCCTTCCCCTCCCATCCGCCTCGACCTTCATCTACCTCCCCCCTTTTTAACGTCCTCGAACTTACCGCGTATTTACACGCATGTTACATATATCTACGCCAAGCCAGTCACGATGTTACATTCTAGACTGCTCCAAATGAGATGTCGAAATTTGATATGAATAATACTAAAGCAAATTAATAAAGAGTGAAAAATTAACGTGCTTAATTAAATGCGATATGTGCACTGAAAAGAATTTTGATTAAAAACAGAATTAGAAAAACCTTGTAGATGTGATCAAATATTTTGGTTATTATAATAGGAATTCTGGTTATTGTAAGTTATAGAGATTGTGAGTTCTATTATAATAACCAGAATCAATCCTACAAGATTTTCTGATTCATCTGTTTTTAACCAGAATTTTTTTCAGCGTGAAACTGCAAATTTTTCAAAAAAATTTTTCATAATCTAGAAAATAAGATACATTATACGTTATCCGTATTATAATTTAGAGCAGTCTCTGCCCTAATAATATTCAAAATTCATATTTAGATACGCACGTAGCTTGCCTCGTAATTTTTGGTTACCCTAATGCACACGTATGACAAAAATTTGGCCGCAAGACTAATCCGCGAAAGTTGCCTCAACTAATTGCCATAATCCTGTCAACCGGAACGATGTTTCTCGCGTAGTTAAAGAAATTAAGGCACAGGCCAAATCTGTGTTTTTATTAATCATGTCAACGAGATACGAAAAAAAGAACAAAAAAAAAGGAATTCGTATAGAAAACCACGCGATTTGACCGTCGTCAGCGGTTAAAATTTCGATCGCATCTGGTTTTCGCTCGCGCGTCAATCCGACCCGCGTGCTGGGAATTTTGAGTGAAAGAGAGACCCCACCCGCGATGATGCGGCTATTTTGCGTTATGAACCCGCCGATGACGACGGAGAATCCAGGTTAAACGGTTCTCCGTGTGCAAGGAGCACCATTAGACATCGATTTTCTCCGGGTATCAATAAGTGCGGCAGTTGCACGTCGGAATAGGGTCGATCTCTATTTGCTGAGGTAGCTCATTGGATTTAATTAGCTTTTAAATGTTTTTATCAAAATCGGGTTCATTTAAACAAACTTTCTCTCAATTTGTAATTTAAAATTCGATTGGATAGTGTATATGTGTTGAGATTAAATTTATTTTGCTAGGCAACATTGTCTAATCTAAAATTTGTAATCTGCGATTGCAAACGATTGCTCATCAATAAATGTATAACGTAACTGTGTAATTACAAACGAGGACTGGTTAAATGGAAAAGAAACTAAATAGAAATTAGATCATTCATTGATTTGCGATAGGTGTTTAAGTTCTCGCGTTTGTCCAATCATTAAGCCATTTAGTATTTTAATTGCTTTCGCTTTTTCTTCTCCTTTCCTAACTTTAAATGAGATTATAAATTCTAGAAGCATTTATGAAAAATCACTTATTAGTTTAAATAAATCATCGCACATAAAGTGTGATAGCGATTTATAATTTTATTTAGATAAGGAATCTCGGGAGAGAGAAAGCACTTATTAACAAATATTGTACTAGGCCAATTATCCTATCTAATTGCATGTTATTATGCAAAGGACCGTCTCGCGATAAATCGGGATACTAAAACTAATACCTTCATATACGCTTTATCTCGCGGTGGTTTAATAGAACACCACATAACTGCCTAATAAAGGAAGAAAGTATAATTATTAACTTTAGCTTATGCGCGTTTACATAGCGGGACGCATGTAATGTCACTCTGCCTTATTTCGCTTCGCGTGAAAGTTGTCATTCGCGAAACAGTAATGCGTGAATTTGTAGATACCACATCCGCAATACGTTCCTTTTTCTATTTTCCCAAGTAAGATAATTATAATATATAATTATAACTTAATATCTCATATCTAATAAATATATCATCATTAATAACGTTTTTCCGGTTAATATAGAGTGTAATTCTAGAGAGTATGTAAAATAAGAGTTCCCACAGTTGAATGGAAATTTGTCATGATTGAACGTAAAAATTCCCGACGCAGTCGACAGCTTGATTTTAGCGTCCCAAACACGATCGGTTGCACCCTTCGCCCTTTTTACATACGTTACCGTTACACAATGAGACCATATGTCGCCCGACGTACCTTCTGTACAGCTTGTTCCGCAGGATCCGCCGTCCCAGGGTTGCGAAGGGTCGCAGCGGGAAGATCTGCTGTCGGTTCCGCGTCATGTTTCTCCTCGGTTTCACGTCGCGTTAAAAGTCACACGGGTACACTATGAGCGGGCCGCTTTCGCGACACGTCACATAACGTTCCAGTCGTTAATAATCGCGGACGTATCACATAAATACTCGTTTATAATCAGGCGCTAGTCCGACGTCCGGCTGATAACTCCCGGCGTCTAGACGGGATTGTTTTTTTCCCTGGGCGATTACGATCGATCGCGTCGATCGATCGGGTCGATCGTATATTCGCGCGCCCCGGCACCGCACGCTAATCCCTTATTAGCCGTAACACCTCGTGCTTTCACCTTTCCTTTTTATCATCGTAATCAGACCCGTCAACCGCGCACTGGATAATTGATGCTGCTCCTTTAAAAATCGACACGCTTTAGACCCGGCAACTTTCTATCGTAGCGCGCGCAGTGTAATGACCATTTCTCAAGTGGTTATTACACGACGTCTGCTCAAGTTTTGCAGAGAAAACTGTTATAGGTCGCACCGTCATTAACCTTGCTGTTGTATTTATCTTATGAATTTACTATCGTCAACAGCAGATGCTTTGTATATACAGAGTGCTTCTGACTTGCTGAGTGATCTATCACACGCGAATTTTTTCATCGTTTTGAGATTGATGTTTGTTTTCTAAACAAAAAGGACGAGCGAGCAATTTTAAAAGAGAAACAATTTCTCGAAAAATAAATTTTGGAAATTCAAACAAATAAAATTTTTTCCCTTAGTTATATAGATTTTAATGCAAAATTAATTAAAAGACAGCTAATATAGGAAACTAAAAATATGTGGCAAAGTTTTCAACGTTTTTGCAAACAGCAAAGATCTACTCAAAAACGACGAAAGAATTTATAGATAAAAGATAACTCGTGTTTTGCATACATTATATCAATTAACAATAAATCTTAATATTACGCATAAATCGTAATACTTTCCTACCAGCAGCGGCAAATTGACGCGATGTAATTTTACATCGCATCAATGTCGTCATGAACTTTTTAAATAATGAGCATGACATTGTCAAAATAATCAAGAAACGACGATTGGCATTCCTAATATGGTATAAAATATCGTTATGGGTAACCCCGTTAACAACGATCGCGGTCAGATCTGCCGTCAATCACGCGGCTTTCTACAAGTCAAGTATTATCGCGAGCCACGCCGGTCGATCTTCCTTCTAAACGCGTCGATTCAAACGTGCGTTTATATATTACAGGCTGATTAGCCGACGGCAGAAGTAAGTGTCACGCGACATTGAACTTTCCAACGTCTTCACCTCTCTCGTCCCCTCGTCCACGATGTGCGTCGCGTCTACGCGCCCGCGTGCGTTCGCATACGAACTTCTTTTCCATCCATCGTCCGTTTTTCTTTCTCCGACGAACTGGTTCGCCCCGACGTGGCGGAGTATTTTTAGCTGCGTCGAGCCTGTTTATGGGGTCAACACCACGTGCACGCCACGGGCGAAGCCGCACACACGTGCGACCGGGAACACGAATCACACGGGAAGGGCGGCGGCTACGAGTGTGGTGAACCGGCGTCTGGACGGTCGGGATTCTTGGAGGAATTTTTATCGTGCCCAGTTGCCGTTGCCGTTTGAATAATCTCAGGGTTATCGCAAATTCCGCAGTCCGGTCGGCCGTACTATACAACCCGTCGGAAGCTCGAATTAATTGAACTGTTGAGCGATCTTTAACGTTTTCGTCAGAGAAATCTTCCAGTCGAAAATCTCTGATCGTTTATTTTTATAAAGTTTTCAGTGTGAAAACGATACCGATAATTTACATTTTGTCATGCTAAAATGTGAACAAAACACAACGTGAGTGAAAACAGTTATTTTTGGCGCTTTCTCGGTTTCAGAATTCACGCTTGAAGTTGTACTTTTGGATTACCTACATGAATCCAAATAATGTGTGATTAAAGAAGTTTGATGAAGCTGGTACAGGATTAATACTTCATAAATTCGGACTTGGGACACGCTCGCAATCGGATTGGTTTCTCTTTGACCATAGCAAAGCGCAGTTTGGTGCGTCCAATCAGATGTATAATGTTTTCCGAAAGCATCGATCATGTATCGGTGTGCAGTATGCAGGCAGCGTATCGGATGATAAGCTTCTCGAATGGACTTGCAATCGAAACCCGCGCACTGAACTTTCCGCAAGATTAAAATTCCGACGACTATTTTCAATTTCATCAGAAGGTCTTTCAGTTTGTCGTTTTCCAAAAACGGCCAAGTGATCTTTGACTGCATTTTAAAACATTTACCGTATATTTTGTGCTTCAATTCTAAATGAATAAAAGATACAAGTTAAAATAGAAATAGAATTGTTTATGTGAGCATTAAACTGATAAACTCTTTTCTGCAATCCAATGTTTGAAATTGCGAAGCTTATTAATTTGTTTTTATTATGGTTTTAAGAAATAATTGGTAGTAAATAATAACGATCGGCGGAAGCAATCTCTCTTCTTGTTTGATCTCTCTCTTTCTCTCTCTGGCAAAGACAGATTTTTTAACATTCGCGACATAAATCTACGTAGCGATCAAACAGAAAGGCGAATAAATATTTGACGTACGTGCCGATATTCGATTTGCTTGCACGCGCGGTCTCGTTCCATTTTTAAATTTTCGAAAACCTCGCTGGAACGTTAAGGAAACTGTTCTCGCTGGAGCAAGAAATGAGATGCAACATTTTTGACGAACGAGAAATTCATGTTCCGCACAGCAACACGCTGCGCACAAAACGGTATGCATTAAATGCAAGATATTATTATAATTTCTCGGACTACCGTAAGCGCGACGAGGAATGTAATAAGAGAGAATGTACCAAGACACACGTTAATTTTCATTCCGCGATTGGTTAATTAAATAAACGAAGTTGCAATCTTTCCGCTAAAAAATATTCGCATACCAAGTCTCGAGACCATTTTCCGCGTCGCAATTAGACAATATTGGGCGTAAGAAAGTATTGCGCGACTTTAAAAATCAAGAATTGCCGAGGCGTGGCTTCTTATGCTTTCGAATAATTTCTCACAAGAAACGATCGGTCGTGGGAAACTGATGTATTGATATACGATGCGTGATCGGAGGAAACCAGTCGTGATCCTAGATTGCCGATGATACTTCTGTCAAACAGCGTCCCTCCTCGTTGTCTACCTTCTTTCTCACTGTGCTCAATGTTTAATTCATGGAGCACATCTCATTGATATTGTCATTTTATCGTATATCCATTTTTCTTACAATATGAATACATTCTGTGTTTTAGTTTTAATTTCCATTTGAATATTTAAATAGATTTTCTTATATATTGCACGCATTATAATATAGATAATATGGATATGTTAATCTTCTTTTTAGAATTTTTTATTTTATATCACGTGTAATTATATTATATATTATGTATTGTGGTTTACATATATCATATAGATTTTATTTACATACCTTGCAAATTACTTGATTTATTATTACAATTAATTCCGATTTATTTGAACACGCCCTATTTTATATTCTATTTTACATGTGTATTTTAACTTATCAAATATTAGTTTTAACTCATTGATTTTCTTCAATTTCCTCTCTGCGCAAATTTTCCTTTTTTATTTCACTGAAAAACGCGTTTATTGAAAGAGATTTTGACTGCACTGCAATCGCTAAATCGGTGACCGCAAAATTCGAATTGCAAAACGTGCATGACGATACTTCCGGCGTCGTGTCGAAAAATGCGTTCCGCTCGGACACATCGGAAAACCGAATACACGCGCGCTCGTCAATGCAACATAAGTTAAACGCGCGTTGCGGCTATTTAGGAAAATTAGCGGCGACGCGTGCAATTCGAGCAGAAACGCCCGGAAAAGGTATGGCCGGACGCGACTTACGAGATCGTTCCTAAATCATGAGACTGAAAATCAGAATGTTTTTGCAAACCACTTCACTGTCACGACTCTGATAATAATAAACACTATTATATTTAAGAAAAATAACTATGAAAAGCAACGTTACACGATATTTAAATTCTATTCTGTATCCTTTATCGTCGCACATGCACTTTGAAACTTGCTACACCGCATGATGAATGATCCTGATATCGATCACAGGAACACTTCTTTTTTTTAATAGATCACTTTTTCACACAGTTTTTGCAATAGCCCAACGAAATGAAAGGAGCGTTCAACGATCTTTACGGTACGTCGGTTGTTCTTCGAATGACAGTTACCGGACTTTTCTCCCTACCCTATCTCTCTCTCTCTCTCTCGAGGCTCGCTGCCGATCTTGCCTCACTACGGTGAGAGCCTAAACGCACACTAGCTCATGCAGCGCCCCTTACGCTGCCGCGAAACGACTTTCTTATGCGTCAGCGTAGACGCCTGCCGATCTCCTCCCACGGCAGTCGAGGATTTCTTAAAGAATCTTAGCTTATATGGAACGATTTTTTATCTCGATAAAGATATTTTGTAAGATGCATCCGTGTTAGACTCTAGATTCTCTCTTGAAAGCTGAAGTATGTTCTCGAATAAAATTTATGCATCACTTATCGTAATTACGTTTTGCTTTATAAATAAAATAATAATATAAATACGACGGCTTTCGATATTATATCTCGATGAAATATCATCGCTCGAAATATTGTATCACTGTAGCATGGTATTGTACGCCTTAAATATAGAAATTTAGGGTAAACGCAACTGCCCGGGTAAACTTCCAACTTAATGCCCATTTGCTTCCACTTACAATTGCCAATTACGTTACTTAGGTTTCGACATCGACTGCTTCGAAGTTCCGCTGTTAATCCGATGGAAACGGTATCGCACGGTGATACGGCTTAGTAGTAGACGCAATTAGTATCGACTAGCATCGTCCATCTCGGAAGCAGTCGCATCTGCCGAATTGATCGACCGATTGCGAATTCAAGAACGAAGCAACAGAGCTTCGTTCGCCATTCCGAATTCTCGCTGATGTAACAAGCACGCCGAGGATCACAAATTCGATCGCAATGCGAGAGCTCAAGATATTCAAATTACCATATCTCGCGGTTCACGAGAATCGCATCAGCAGTTTCCGTCACCATAGTCTCGAAAAATATGTGATTTCTTCCGCGAGGGAGTGTTTGCGATATTTATTAAAACGTCGATTAAGTTACTCAATTTTTAATGAGTCGCCGAGTCTGAGCGTGATTTAGTTTCGTGATGATTTTATATTATATATTTTATATTACAACGAATTCCGTTCATACACGGTTGATATTACGCGTCTCGTTACGCGGCGATTCGCGTCGTATTTCGTGCATGCGGATCCCGTGAAATTTTTAATGATGTATTTAACGCGAGCGGATGCCACCCTCATGCAAACCGCGAAACCCGTGATAGTAGCTTATCAATTATTACAGACTGAGGAAGCGAGAGAGAAAGAGAAGATCGAGTCGTGCATTATGTATGGCCATAGAGCGTGACAAAGCTTTTAACTCCACTGATGCGCCTTTTTTCCGCGTCTTTCGCCCAAGCATTCGCACTTTCACTATTGTCCGCGATGCGCATTGCAGCGAGTGCATTCCTTGCAGGCGTGTCACTGTAATCGGAGAAACTCTAATTATGTTGAAGATGTTAATGCATCGATGCCTTACATCAGATTAGATTGGTAAATATATTTAGCATTCCAGAATAAATCTTCCAATAAATGTGTCATGTTCTGGCAAGAGCAGCAATTAACATATAACATTGTATAAAAAATATACATAAATAATATAAATATAATAAATGTACATAATAT
>VBVR01001070.1:0-35217 GCA_011638315.1 Tetramorium parvispinum | reverse complement strand
GCATTACATTTCGCCAGTATTGTAGGAAAATAAGGGCTACAAGCGTCTTTGATATCCATTCTTGATATGCCTCGCTGGACAAAAATTGGATCTCATTTTGTCAAATTGCAAAGTGAAAAGAGTACACTGTAAACCCCTAATGGATTGCCACTGCTCCTACTGAACATTCAGTTAATTTGACTAAAACAATAAGATAAAATTAGCGACATGTTGAGTAAATCTTATTCAATATGTTATTAATTTAACTTCCAGTATCCAGTGGCAATCCATTAGGGGTTTACAATGTACTCTTTTCACTTTGCAATTTGACAAAATGAGATCCAATTTTTGTCCAGCGAGGCATATCAAGAATGGATATCAAAGACGCTTGTAGCCCTTATTTTCCTACAATCCTAATTTGACTTCCATGTTAGTAAAAATGTTACCTTTCTTTTAGTCAAAATTAATGAAAATATTGAGTAGGAGCAGTGGCGATCTATGGAATAGTTAAAAATGACTCCAATTGTGTATAATTTGACACTACGAGTTCAACAGTATACACTATATTCAAGAGAACTAGTAAAACTATGGATGTTCGAGAAATCTATGTTTTACGACACGATTAGGAGCTGATTATGTAGCGATCCGCGTGGAGGAAACGTGCCGCTCTTGCGCGCTAGCTATTTGATTCCGGCCGAGTTTGCACATAACGAGAGGGGTTGACAGTGGCCGCAGCGACGGTCGGGCGACGGCCAGGGTGATCCAGTGCCGCGCGGTGGGCGCACAGTTTGTTATTAATTTACGAGCACGCGCGTCGAGGTTTGTTTAACGCCGTGTTAAATCGCGGGGAATATTCATGACGTTACGAGAAAATTGCGGAGGTATCGGACGAGACACTTTTTTTCCTACCTCGCTGTAGTACGCGACTTCCCCAGCAGCCGCCCCGGTGCACCGCTTCCTCGGTTCCACCCCACGCACCAGTCGCGCTGCACCGAATGCGTCGACTGCAAGAGGATTTATGTAAACCGCCTGCCGGGGCGGAAAATTGCGATAGGCTAAAAATTGATGGAATTTCACGCGGTTCGCGCGGCCGCTGGGGGGTACGTGCATACATATATCGCGGCGAAAATGAAAAACAAGGGGACGTCGGCAAGTGGTCACCGGCGCACTTGCAAATCACCCGGTCGAGGAATGAACCGCGATTGGGCTGGCGCGGAGTTTCTCTCTCTTTTTTTTAATCTGCCCGACAAGAAGATTGACCCGTCGTCGTGGACGTAGCCTCGCTAAAAAAAAAAAAAAACGTTAACATGTGAATTATTCACCTGTGTGACGGATTTCAAATATTCTATTCTGGTCGAATTACGGTGTTCTTTATGCCGATCTCTCATTGCATCTTCCCTTTGAACAATCTACCTACATTCAGTCCATAATAATTATTCTTCCTCTTTTGCTTCTCTTCTCTCCCTTTCGCCTTTTCCAAGTTTAATTGAAGGAAAGATATTCCCTGCCAATCACAAATCTAAATTGGACGTATAAAATCGATTCGGCATTGGAATCTTATCAATTTGATTAATTCTATAGATATGTGCCAATAAACTCGTGACACAGCTGTTGAATTTGCTAAATGTTACAGCTTAAAATTTAAATTCTTTTATTTTTAAATAAAATACATCTATCAATAGTCTTGTAATGTGAATATTAGAAGCGCGATTTTGCTGTGACAGATGTTCAAATTAAGAATAATATATGTAGCAAGAGAATACTGAAATTTGATAAATTGGATCTCGTGCAACTAAAGCGCACTAAATGCATAGAATTCCGGATGACGTATACGATGGAAATATATAATACTGAGAAATAGTTACACGCTATTCCCATTAAAACTCTTGTTAATCCCGCCATACTATATGCATAACGATATAAACGAAAATTCCGTCCCACAGTGTTTCCTTTCACCTGTTATCCCATCAAATCCGTGTGTAAAAAAAAATGATTTTTGCAATCAGCTTTATAGACGCGCTTTGCTAATCGATGTTTCGCGAGTCATATTTATGTTTTTTTTCCCCCAAATCCGATCAAAAACGTACCTTTGATTACATTTTATTCGAAAAGCTGTGACGAAATAACAACTTCTACATAAGTAAATTGCAGGGGACAATAAAGGAGATAAAAGGAATTAACTTTCTCCGCGAATTAAAATTTATCTCTTTAAATGAGTTTAAGTAATGACTTAATGAGGCACACGATAATTAACGATCGACGCTGATGAAAATGCAGCGGCACGATCCTGCTCGCATTCGAACGAGGCGAGTCCGCGAATTACCGCTCTTACAGCCATAAATAATCGATACGATCATCATCGCGACCCCGTGCGCGGCGGCGTACGCGCGCCCCTGTAAACGCGGTTTATTTTCGTCGAGCGCGCATCTCGTCGCTTTCCCTGAATTATCGGCCGAAACTCTTAATTAAACAGTGAAAGCGCTATTTGAGTATTTTGTTCGACGAGGCTCGGTACGAGCGAGCCTATATGCGCGCGGTGCGTATCGAACGGTGCCCCGCTTGCCCGTCGTTGGCTCGTTGTCGGTTCTTCCATCCCCTTTTTGCGTAGTAAAATTTAATTCTGCGCGGCGCTCGTCGACCATTACCGATGACGGCGGTTAGTCGTTAAACGAAGGGAGCAAGCGAGCGCACCGTCGAATGAATTCCAGAACGTGGGCAGCGTCGTTGCCGCGGATGTTTGATTCATAACACCGTCGCATCTGATCGTGACAGAGAATGCGCTTAATTAGCGGTTTCAATCAAGCTTCTAGCCAAAGCAATCGTCGGCTGAAGGGATCGTTTCAGGTCGCCAGTGTTACGCTGTTAACAGATAGAATAGAGCAGAAGGGACTACGAACCATGATAGTTATATAAACGTAATTGGTTTAGATTCTGTTCGAAAGTTCCACTTTCCTAACTCGCTGCATCTGTATACACAATTGCGGTTGGTCGATATGTATACAAAAATAGAGTATATTCCCATTTTTATCTCAGAAATGTGACTGAATTTTATTGTATCATATTACGTTTGCATACAAATATTTACAAAAAAAAAACGAGAAAATATACATGCAGTTTCATTTACAAAGTGTATTCGGTTGATGTTTCTGAATTGAAAGTTTCTAAGTTCTTTACAGCTAAAAATACTCGAAATGGTTGTTGCAAATATTCGATTCGCACAATTATATTTCGAGCTTTTCAGAGTTTCACTATTTTGAGAAAATTTACACGTGTATATATATATATATATATATATATATTATATCTAATCACTAGACTTTGATTGTACCATATGAAATATCTATGTCATGGATAATGACCAGAGAATAGTGCCTGTGTTTTCGTATTCACGGCGATCATATGCGACACGGTGCAACTTTAGTTAGATATATCCACTTCTCCTCATCCATAATCATTCTCGAGAGGTAACGAGTCCAGCATTTTCGCATGCACTCTCAGCTTGGCCAGTGCAATGAAATATCTTGCTCTAGGTCAGTCACTTGATATCCGGAATGCTAAACTTGCTCGCGTACGCCAGAGCTTGCATATTTCATATTCCGTTAAAGATCAAAAGTATCCCGCCTCCCTTCCACCCTATCGTCGTCTCTACAGAAATCGATTCTTATATTTCATGCCGTGACAAATGACAAAGGTCGATTTTTCGAACGAGGACATGGCACACGTCTATTTCTCCCTAGAGCAAACGGGAGATATAATATTCACTTGTGCACTCTCGCGGCTGACAGTGCCTGCGGTCCTCGCTGAATCCCTCTTTTCTCGATCGTTATCGAACGCCGTGCACGCGGGTGATAAAACTTTCAGATACTCGAGTATATATATATATATATTTATCACTCTTTCAGAAGACAAACAAGAATGGTAGTAATAATAACTGTAACGAGAGAAGAAGAATATCGTCACAGTCTCGGACTTCATAAAGATTCCCTCGGCATCATCAACGAGACGTCGTCTGTGCGGAAGTATTTTTATACCTCGCTAAGTCATGGCATGCATATGCAATTGAAAGAAGAGAGTCGATAAACCTCCGGAGTTCATTGCCGGGATTAAGTAAAGTGTATTTTTGTTTCTCCGATGAAGAACGTCGAGTTGCCTATTTCGAAGAGGAATCGAAATTTCTGAAGAGAAATGAACTCTGCGAGAAAAGAGATACAACGTCTCGTCTTTCAAAGTTCTCTCAGAAACTTACGACAATTGATCTTGTGAAATTAAACTAGTTTTATGAGGCGTCTCCTTGATTTGAAATTTATGATATATCGCTTAAAGCAAATTACGCTGCTTCGAAAGTTAAGTTATAAGCGAATTGTTTAACATTCCCTAGTGAAGCTACGTGTTACGACTGCAGCGAGTTCCAGCTGAGTTTTCGTTTACACGCTGAATCGCGTATTTGATTAAAGGCGAGGTTTAATGAAGCATCCAGCTACCGTTTCGGGCAACGATAATTTCACAACATAAGGACGACGTAGCTTCAGGAGCAATTTAAAATATCTTAAAAACCGAGTCTGAATTTGCACTGTATCGCTGGCATCGTATAAAAAAACAGAACAGTAATAAATGTACAAATATAAATAAACATAACAAACTAAGCGTTGGTAAAATAGTGTTTTAAAAATATTCTATAAGTTTTTTATATGCAATATTACTATATAAAATTATTCGTATAACATTTTCTTGCGATATTATTGTACAATATATTAACCATTAGCATTGCCATTTTCAGTGTGTCAGTTGTGCAGTACTAAGCTATCACGTCTGATAAATTTGACATTAGCAATCTTTTTTTCTAAATTACTTTCATATGCAAAAAAATATATGGTTCAAGTAAGATGAATACTTAAGTGAGCACTTGTTTTATACAAACCGTTAAGGGTTAAAGACTTTACGTGCAACGTAAATGTCCTCTTTTTCTTGAAAGCATAAAACCGTTCTCGATGATTCGTGAGAGCGGAACTTGCAGGTAGACATAAAAAAAAAAACATTGGGCATGCAAGCGGAAGAGTAAGAAGAGCCGACAAGGGCCGAGACGAGGGTCCCGTTCAGTAAGCGAAGAAAGAAACAAGGTGGCGGGCTTGCCGGGCTAGTTAATCCACTTTTTACATCCGGCCGCACTCCACGTGTTTTAACGGCGTTCCGTAGTTCAGCGAGTAGCTGCGAGTAGTAAGAATTCGCGACAGGAGCTTCCTTTCGGCACGTACGCATCTTCGCGTTTTCCATAATTGACGCGAACTGAATTTCGTGAATTCCGACGGTACGTTCATTTTCGATGACAAAGCGATTCGCGCAACGCCGACAACGTGCCTTATCGCACATCTCCAGCTTGCTTGCGCGCGAATCTCTCGAGGCGCGAATTGAATGGTAGCAAACGATCGAGACTAATGCGACTCTGAACTTTTGTTCTCTCAAGTTTCCTAGCACGAGTATCTTATCGTAATACATAGCCGTTACCATTTAATCTTTTCTGATAAAGCATTGTCCGCAAAGTTGTTTCGCGAAGAGTAAATATCCGAGGAGAATAAAGGAAACAAATTTAAGTTTCGTAACTAACAATAATATGTTTGTTCTACTTCTCTTTCAATTGTTATGTCTTATATTGCTTCGATATAGCGATTGTACAATAAAAACTATTTTACATCGTTTTGTAATTATTGCTTTGGCTTACATTCATTCTTCTTTTGCCTCTTATCGTGTTTCTTTACTTACCACCTTAATATTAATTTACACATCTCGAATGTTTTTTTTTTATAAGCTTATCTGATTGTCATAAATGTTTTATTGCTATCACGATAAAAACGATATATCTTCACTGTGGGAGCACTTTCGGAGAAAAAGAAAGGAGAGCGGAGGTGTGCATCGCGGAGGATATAAATAAAAGACAATGCAACGCGCACACCAGAGGCAGCTGCAGTGCCGATGTACACCTGCAACCGAACTATGTGCACGCAACTTTTTCGTGGAAGTCCGCTCTCGATGTGCAATGAAAGTCGACCATCGCGCAACTTTCTTAAATAATTGCCATGCATACCACTGTCGCCGGTAGTGATATGTAACGTTATCGAAAATGCTTTTTATCGCGGCTTTTGATACTTGACAAAAAGATGCACCTGCGCAAAAATCGACCTTTCTCCGCATTCATTTTTTTTCACTGACGACTCTCACTCACTCTCTCTCTCTCACTCTCTCTCTCTCTCTCTTTAATATAATCGAGAGACATTTCGCGCAGGCTCGTGATGCCGATAACGGGCATTCTAAATAATTTAAATTATATGCCAGATTGCGCGCTTGCTCGCGAGTAACGTTTAACGCGCCCGAAAACGGAAGGGGTCGGAAGTTTGCCTTCCTTAGACATGTACGGGAATCGTGTTCTTCGAGCTTGGCTGTTTGACTTTCCATTTTCCACTCGAGTCGGCTCCTTCCGTAGTCAGTAAGCGAAAAGTGGAAATAAACACAATGGCACACAAACTACGACAAATAGAAATTCCTTGTAAAATAGATCCGTCCTACGTGCGTTGCGGCACGGAAATGGAAATTTATCCCTTTAGCTTTAACTTTCAGCGCGACGTCACGTGCACTCGCCGCACCGGTAATGTTATATTTCTTTCTTATTGGACTTTTCTTCCCAGGTAAAGCAGAGTGCTTTGTTATGTGTGAACTTGGTTACAATGAATAGACCACTAGTCCTTTTCTCTGTCTCCAATCTTGTTGATTTTACCGGTCCATTAAAAATTCCGAGACCAGCAATTTTCTAGTCACGCACTGCCTCGAAGCTCGTAAACTTTCCGCAAAAAAGCACGATCCAATAAATATCCTTTCCAAAAAGGTAAAGAGATATCTTCTTCCAACCTACTGACTTGAACGAGGATTTCTAAATCATTGCAAGTCGCAGAGCCACCGTATCGGATCGCGTAAAAAGATGCGCCGCAGCTCGACTCGAGTTCAAGCAACGTCGCTTTACGCTGGAAGAGATTTCGGATGAAACCAAATCCCTTGTAACCAACCACGTGAACAAAGGATTACCAATAGCGGCCTAGATAAGCGCCCATGCCCAGTCCGACAGCCTGTCTAATTTGCATCCTTCGGGTATGCTTCGAAGAAGTCATATCCGCTCCGGTCGACGCTGGCATCGTTCGCCATATGCGTGGCGCGGAGCAGCTAGGGTCGTCGAGAAAGAAAGAAAAACGAGAAAGAGATGTAAAGGAGAAGAGGGAGAAGAACGAGACGCAAAGGAGAAGTTAATGAGGGATCCATTTCGTGGTGGGTGATATGGTTCGGGGATTGGCCCCCGACAGCGAATCTCCGATCACTGCTTAGATTTAGCCGGAAGAAGGAAAGGAGGAAGAGAAGGGAGCGGAGAAGCTGTCGTCAATTAGCCGGCTAGGTTTATTGCTTAATGAGCCAATACTCGGCTTAATGAGCCGCGATTATCTACCACGGACAAGCAACGTATCGACACTATCTGTGATACAGGCCTCGCCTCTGTGTTCTACGAGAATGATGTTTCCTTCGAGAAAAGGTAATTGAAATATAAATGCTTCGTATGTATCGAACATGTTATGTCGTGTCTTAAACCACGACGGCATTTTATTTTTATACTGAGAGAAAAATATAGTTACTTTTGGCCTCGACCACAATTTTCGAATATTTCTAACGATAATTATGATTAACATAATGATGCATATAGTTAAGTTAATCGTATTTCATGTTAGAAATATTATAAAAGTTTGGTTGAGGCCAAAAGTAACTATATTTTTCTCTCGATGTAGTAAAAGGAACAGTAATTGTCACACAAAAGTTTGTCACAGCTAAAATTGTTTTCAGTTCTCTTATCCGCGCGACACGTAGCTTAACGGCTACAATAAATCCTGCCAAATTCCACTGTGAAACATGAATGTTTTGTTATACCGGTAAATATTTTTATATAACGCGACGTCGTCGTCATGGTGATTAACCGACTCGCGCTGGCCGACGAGCGTCGTCGCAAGTTGCGACTCACTTTGGAAGATGAGAGATATCTCACGCGTTGTTCCGTAGATCGTTCCACGGCGATGAAAGACAGGGTAAGGAACGACGCTCTCGGGACTTTAACATCCCCGCGCACAGTTGCTCGGTTAACACCCGCCGCGCGCGATTCCTCGGCTTCCATCCACGTCCGGGATTATAATGCATTAGCGTGATGAGCGGCGAGCAGATACGCCGGATTTGGCGCCGCGGCGAAATTGTAGCCGAGTACTTCCGCCCGACGGGCGTAAACGCACGGTACCAAGGTTTCCACGCTTAAAGCGATTGCATGCCGCCGAATCTAACTCGTGCTCAGCAAGTGTGCCAGTTGTTTGACGCGCACGCCGCGAGTTTCCGTCACCGCAGCGACTGCTTGTTAACCAAATAAGCTAATAGACGTAAACATATTAGCCGTGCAAAGTTGTCAAACTAATTCGGAGATACGAATTTCTAAATGGAATTTTTAATATGCGAATATGTTCGTATCACAGCATGCTACAGCATGTTCCATAATATTTATTTTATTTATGTATTAATAAAATCTTTTAAAATATTTTTTCAGTTTCACAATTTATTTATTATATATTTATTATTGTCGTCATAGCTGCGAGCAAGAAATATTTTCTTAATAATGTTCGATATTTTATTTAATTACACAAGAAGTTTGAAAGATAACGCATTTAGTTACATTAAACTTGAATGTCAAAATCTTGAATTTAATGAAATACTGTTTCATGATATATTAGCTAAAATAAGCTTATTAAATTGGCAAGTAATTAGGAAATTTATTTTTAAATTACCGTACAGAAATAAAAATTATCGTGCGAAAAGATGATGGATATCTTAACGTTGCATTATTTCATTCGAAAAATCTTAAGAAAGAATTGTGAATTAATCAAGCAATGGTGAGTCAAACGAGAAAGTAGAGACAGAACCGATAGAACAATAGACTTAACGGAGCTATGACAATTAAGATAAAAGTTTTCAGATTCCCTTTCGTGGAAGTAGGAATCGATACTTCCCTCGTTTAGATGAAAGTCTTGCGTCCAACCTCTTTTCCCCGTCCCAATCTTATCGCGTCCCGCTCGTAATTAAGAAAGTCTTCGAAGGAGTTGCCAAAGTCCAGAGCGATCTTTCTTCATCGCGAGCTTTTCCTCTGTCGGATGACATAAAAAGATCGAAAGTAACGAACGACAATCATGAATCGCTTAAATTTATCCCAAACCCTTTCCACCAAAGATCGTTCTGCATGATTAACGATCGATCGATCGATTGATTTGTTCCGGCCACAATGTCTTATATAACTATTTTTTAAAACAATCAAACTTTGATCGATACTCAAATATAGTTTCACGTTATGTACTTCCATGAAATGGAATCGAATATAAAGGAAAAATAATAATTTCATAATATTTTTCAAGAATTATTCAGGTTTTTAATTCACAATCAGTAAATACCATCTTATAAAAAAATAATTTAAAAAAAATTAACAGATATATTGGATATTTTAACTTAATATTTATAAAATAAAACAAAAATAATTTTTATATCAGGGCCACGTATTATAATTAAAAATTTAATATATCGAATAGCGATGTAATGTGGTGAATATTAAAAGTTATATATGTATATGTTATCAAATACAAAAAAGCAATAAAGTTCGTGAAAGAGTCATCGGCCAATCGACAGTCTCGTGGTAGTGCGATTTTCAATTTCAACGCATTCGCCATAGAAAATAGGAAACAAATGTATCTATTGCACGCGGGTTTACTCAGGAGATAGACCGTTAGTACATATACCTACACGTAGCGCCTCGATTAAATTGACTCGGGCCAACCACTACCTGCATCGACGAAATATGGCCTAATATCGAGGCCGGCATCGAGGGATGTTGGATATATTCTCTGGTAGACATGGTCGTATCGACGATTGGTAGCGTTGCGTATGCTATTTCGTAATTCATGAATGGAATACGCAGCTTCGTGCGAAAGCTCCCTAAGTTTATGCATAATACACGGAAAATTGCACGCGTTTCAATAATACGTGTACGAAATCATTGTTACAGTTAAATATGAAACACAAATGAATAATCGTGCATTTGATTTCAATATTGTCACCCGCAGACAATTTTTGCGCATTTATGATTGTTATTATTTATAAATCATACATAATTTAACATATTGTTAATAATAAAATCGTATTTATGATATATAGCAACTAATGCATTTTTGAAAATTCTGAACGATTAATTTTTGATAATGCTTTCAAAAAATTGATATACTTTACTTAATAAATTTTCTATTTATCGAATGCACTTATTGATATCTTTATGAAAACATAATTTTAATGGCCTTTATCTTCTGATTAATTTATTAATTTTAAAAATTAAACTTTTTCCTAAAATTGTTTTTGTTTTTTAAATTTTAATTTCTTGTAGCTGTGAGGAGAAACAATAATATAAATATCAACGCATCGAACTACAAAATAACAATAAAAAAAAATAAATAAACAAGTTTTTATTTTTTCTTCCTTTGCAGAAAAAAAACATTATGCGAGATAGTGATACACATCGCATGGACAATCTATTGAATACAACTTTTAAAAATGCCCATCTTTTACATCTAACTCGGTACGTGACAAAAGAGAAGTCATTTACAGCGCAGCTGCTACAAATCGCAAACGATTACGTGTTCGGATCGAGTCGTGATATAGAGGGTCGGTGGATCTACGTTGCCCAGTTGAAATAGGTTACAATCGTAGAAGAGCACCGATGTTCTGTCCGACACTGAATTGTGCCGTTTGATATCGCAATGCTGAGTTCCGGCACGTTCTTCGTACAAAACGTTATTTCGTACGTGGGAAGTACCGACTATAAAACTGCCACGATATCTCAGAATAGGAAACAGGTCTCTTCCCGTTGGACAGGAAGCTGTTGAACCCCAATTTGCTCTGTGCGAATAGCACATGTGTCGGTTTGCGATTGTTAGGTAATTTTGTCGAATTTCAAGAGCAATAATTGTATTTTTTAATGTCTATTTGTTGTTTAAAATACTATAAAATACGCAAATTTGTTACGCACAAATCAATGAAATATATCGTGGACATCATAAAACTTAAGTAATAATAAATTACCATAAAAAAATGTTGTTTTAGAACTGCATGACTAAATATCTCATAAATTTTTCATAAATAGTGCATTAGTTTTGTCTCTTATAATTTTTACTGTATTTGTGTTATAACTTCCTTTTCTGTTTCAGTTTCTGTAAAGTATTTAATTTCTTTTGTCTTTTTATTTGTCGATTTAATTGTATAAGGCTCTTACTTATTTACAGTGTATAGTCGAGTAAATTTGGGAAATTTGGTTTACCGAAACATAGTAGTCTAGAGCACAGGATACCAAGTGCCTTGTCCTGTTATTAAGAGAACAAGCGACCGTCTCGCATGTCGATCGACCATCGGCCGAATCGCTGCCACAGCTGTCTGCGTTACGACGATACGGCCGATTCTCGTGATATCGTATTCCTTCCTCGACACGAATTGCGCAACAAAATTACCACTCGAAATTGGAATTATCCTAGAATTACCATCGCCCCTGGGGTGATCGCGGGATTGTCTGTGTATCGATGTGTACGGAAGCGAAAGCAGTGCCTCCACTAACGGCCCCGCGGCACGCACAGGTTTTCACGGACTTCCTCGTTCGTCGAGGGCCCGGATAAACGCCAAACGTTTTGTATTCAACGCGCCGCAACGGCCGTGTTCGCGTTTAGCCGCAGAAAGAAGCGAACAAGAAAACGTGTCGCGCACACCGCAACGCAATTTTGAACAACGGGTGAAACAAGAGGCCGCCTAGGAAAATACGCGAATTAACGGACGAGGTAATTGTTATGAAATGTCACTGCTCATTTGTGAACAATGAAACGGGCGCGATTAATTTTCATATATCAAATTTCATTTACAAAATTCTTCATACTTAAAAGATGTAATAAAAATGTAATTATATATTTATTTGAAATTATATTATATATGTAAAACACATTATAAATGAATAATCTTTTTCTATCCTTTTAGGAATGCCACAACCACTGATATTATAATTTTTTCAAAACTTCACTTTTTGTCAACGATAAAATGACATGATACGAGAAATCGTTATTCAATGATACATTTTCGCGTTTCGCCTTTTCACAAATTGTCAATAACATTACCTGAATTTTGTTTACTGTTAATTCCGCGCAATTGATTTTGATCATCGCTCTTCCGGTTTAATTTATTACGAATAAATTCATCGAAGTGTTCAAGCAATAACCTCCCAGTAGATATTTGATCGTAAAAAATTCGTATTGGAATTGTGTAACAGAATAGTCGCTTAACGAATCTCCAATATCAGCATTTTGATTTCCATCGATTTTACAAAATTTCAATAAACGCCACTAATAGTTCTTAGTGATTTTATAATTATCCGCAATTGTAAAAGTACAAGTGATTTTCTTTCTTTCCCTTTAAGTATGATTAAACTTTCTTCACATATTCGTAAAATTGATTTCACATTATTAATCTATCCAAATATGTACACATATATGTAGATCCATGTATAACGATTAGATCAATTATTACTCAAAATTTATACTTTCTTTTATCGAAAGATTTCTATCATTAATAATACATATAAGTGTTTAGGAAATGAATAAAGCTCAATTTTTAATATTCACGATTTTTTAAAAATCTTTTCTTCGTTAAAAACATCACAAATGCGAGAATTATTTTCATTGCGATATTTTTAACGTGTACATATCATACACAAGCAATTGTGTGTTAGCCAAATCGTCATCGCAACAAAATATTTAATGTAGAATAAAAGCTGAAAAAATTCCGTTTCTGATATTTCATAGTTGTTCTCATAATTGATCTATTATTGCATGTCATATCTAGTATTTATTTAAAAACAAGTGTTTTATTTTTAATAAATTAATAAAAAAAAAACATATTTCTATATTACTAATTTAATTAATATTTCATTAATTTTTAAATTTCCAAAGAAAAAAATACAAAATTATATATGATTCTAACAAGTTGAAAATTTCTTTCTTGTATATTTAATAGGCTAAGAAAATGAAATTAACTTGCTGCAAAAAGTATAACGATTTACTTCTTCAGTTTATTAAAATTATCCAATTTTTACTTACTCTTAGATAAAAATTACGAAAAAAAAATAATAAAGTCTCATTTTATCACATAACCAAAATCAGTTTTAGTCTTCAAACTTAGATTTTTTGTTAAATTTATTAATAAAATTCATTCCAAATAAAATAATGAAATTAACTAAAATTTTTATTTAAAACGAATTGAATTATTTACAGTTACAACGTAACAGTTAAAATTTATATTAGAAATCAACGTATAAATATTAATCGATTCCTACATTTACACATGTGATATAATATATCGAAACATGACATAGACCCACGCATTGTGATCCATTAAATTAAAAAAAGAGCCTATCACAAGATATCGCTCGCTCAAGTATTGGCGACGACGATTCTTAAATCAATTTCAGCTACAATACGAAATGTTGGAAAATGAGTGAGATCTCGCGTTCCCCGACCTTGCCGGTACATCGATATCTCACTCTACCATTCGTAGAATCCCCTATAGAAATCATCAGAGTGCGAAAGTAGAGGATTCTTCCTCTTGAGAAAATTGTTCGACGCGCAATGATGATATAAGTAACATCCAATCTATTAAAACGTGACGCTAAAGTCAGATACAGTAATATGAGTTCCTCCGATATAATTTCTCTAAACATACAAAAAATATTAACACGGCTGAAAAATAGGAGATAAACGATTTATCAGACGTAATCTATTAAACATAATATAGACCGTTAATATCTTCTGAAGTTGTATTATGATTTTGAATTTATATTACATTACATTGATTAACAATTTATTTAATATTATATAAATTTATTTCATGTAGCAAATTTGACGTTTTTGAATACTGCACAAATATTAAACAATTCGATAACAATAAACTTGTAAATACCATGTTGTATAATTACAACAAATACTGCTGCTTATAAAATTTTTCAAATATGTTTTCAACACATTTGAAAGATAAAGAAATATAAAATAAAATGGACAAAACATCAAAAAACATGTAATAATGTTAAATACTGAGAATATTTAAGACTACAATTTTTATTAATAAATTCTCTATTCTCTAATAATAAATTCTCTGATATGTATGTGATTATTGTATGTGATAAGCTCAATATACAATACTTTTCTTATTTCCAATTAGATAAATATATTATTTTTGAAAGAAAAAAAGAAAAGAGAAAAGCAATGCACTTATTATACTAGAATAAATAAAATCTTTTAACATTATTAATTTGGCTTTACGATGAAAATATAGAACTATTACTAAGATAGGATTTATTAAATTTTAGCTACTTTAAGAATTCAAGTCGCAAATAACGTTTTTAGAAAGAATATTTTAAATTAAATTTGCCTTAAATTTTTTTACATTAATAAACTGATTCTGAATCATTTTAAAACTTTTGTGATACAATAATAGACATACATTTATGAAATGATATGGACATGGTTATAGTAGCTGGGTCAATTTACCCTTTAATAACGCCAGGTTAAAATAAGTCAATACAGCAGAAAGTAATAATAGAACATCGAATTGCAAACGCAGTGAAAATATAAGTACTCTGATGCTAATAAAGCAGAAGTTCTTGAAATAAAAGTAACATGCAGCCCAAAGAACTAACCGGGTAATTGAAAATAATTCGAGTGTATAATGGAGTTTGATAAAAAGCACATATTTGAAAGTAGATTCGAAGAAAACTGTTATATATTTAAAAACAGACGTTAGATGATGAAGATGATGATCAATCGACAAATTATAATATATATGATCGCTACTTACTATCTAAAGATATAAAATTATCATATATTGAAAAGTAAAATTGAAGTGTCTCCGTGTTACAGTATTATAAAATATTAATTTATCTTCGAATTTCGTTTTTTTTCTGACATATACATATTATATATTAGTAATGTTTACTTTCTATTTAAGTGAGATATCGTTAAAGTGTAAGTCCATTTCTAATCTTAATTGCGTATTTAAAGTTCTGCGCTTTGTTTGAGATAACTATATATTATATATCATTCACGTGGAAGTGAAAGGTCAGACGAGACGAGAAAGAGAGCAAGACACTAATGTAATTTTCCACGTTCTTTGTGAATGCCATATCTGTGGTTATAGAGCATAGACTGCATATTTTAACGTATTTATAACCGAATTGACATTAATTAACATTAATGGTGATGAGGTCTCAACCTCGTTTTCCCCTCTCGTCAACAGTTTGTCTTCCTCACTCCTCTTTCCTTTTCTACCTATGCGCCAGTCTTTCTTGCTAATTGCATTAAGCCGCTTCTCTTCCTTTTAATTCGATTTAATGGCTGATCTCACGATTACTTTGTCGAGCTTCGAGGGTAGTGTCGTTCAGACTAAGTAATTTCAAAATTTCATTGCAACACTGACTTATCGATTCGCGCTTCATAACTTTCATCCATTCGTATAACGTGCCATTCTACAATTATAATACTTGGATAATAAATCGGTTTTCAATAAAATTTTAAAGTAAATATACCGGCTAATGATTACGAATATCGCGTTTTCTCGCAGTCTTCACTACACGATAAAATACATTGGTTTGACAGCGTGTGAAAAGAGACTCATTGTGCACACCGTACGGCTATTGGCTTTACGAACTAATTAGCACATTCCTGTTAATTAAAATTATACGCCCGCAATGACATACGCACGTCCTCGTGGACAGGCGGATAAAGCTACCGGAACAAAGTTATCGACATAGCTTCGTGGTTAGCCAACGGGTATGCTCGTTTCACTTTTGAATTTTCAGAGTGCAACTTTAAGCGAGATATTACGCATGTTGTAACGCAAGCGATCATCTTTTGCAACACACTCGCATCACTCAAATCACGTAAAATGAAAGCGATTAAGAATCACAATTTGCTGGCTTTCTTATCTCTCGCGACAAATCGTGATAAGAACAGTACCCTCAAAATGTAATTAGCTTGTTGATACGCAAAGTGTTCTCATAGCTAAAGTTTAAATAACAAACTTGCCGAAATACCATTTTGTAACAATTATTCCAATTAAATCCAGGAATGTTAAGCGTCCCGAAGGACAAAACTAGTTTAAAGTTTTTAATTACACCGGACATGTATGTATATTTTACAGCAATTTCACTTCAACGCTTGCCTATTTCTGGCATTGAAAAGTGCGAATATCGTTTTTCGCGAATACGCTTGGCCTTCACGGCCGATACCCTCGGCATTTAATGGCATTTCGAGAGGACGAGTAAGTGAAGTACCTTTGGCGATTGCCTTTAACCGGAATTACTTTATTGGTGGTTCCAGCCGCGAGCTACAATCGAGAACGAGAGCGAGCTACGAACGAACGGACGAACGTACGAACGCGAGAGCTAACCTGCCCCTCCTCCCCCTCGCCCATCGAATTCCCTCGTAGACGTCAATTCAGACCATCCCTTTTTCCTGAAAATTCAATTAAAATAGACCGTTTGGCCGTAGAGATTGGCCGAATAGGGGCGAATCGAATGAGAATAGACGATACATATATCTGCCGGTTTAGGCATCCGCCTACTCAGCTTACAATTAGATGGAATACCTGTATAATCGAAATCTGGATTTCCTAGAGACATTATTAATCGTATCTCTATTTAATTGATCAAAAAAACAATTGATAGTTGGATTAAAACAAATTAATCTGAGGTTTCCTTATAAAGCATTGATATTTCAAGTATTCGATAACAGTCTGTATATTATCCAAAGCACATTGACTTTAGGTAAAAACGCGAAAATCCATTTGATACAATATCTAAGGAAAAGAAGGAGAAGGGCGCAAGACGCAAACCTTGTAGAAAGTTTCACAACGCGAAACGAAAATTGCGCGGCGGCTGAAGCGTCTATGGCGCAGGCTGAAAGCTCCCGCCGAGATAACTCATCCCGCTTCGCCTTGCCTTTCATCCGCCTGTCCTTAGCCATCCTTTACGCCTGATCGAACTCACCGCTCTCTCTGGAACTCCGAGAATGAGTCCGCGAACTCTCGGAATCAGATATTTCGTTGCGTTACGCACTTGACTGACGGCCTTCCTCGTAGCCTTCCTCGCGAGAGAACACCTTTTTCCTTTTTCTCTCGCTCGGCGCTTCACGTTCATGCGATTATCCACTTTGTGAGTCCTCCGGGCAGGGAAAACCCACCGTACTAGCGCCGTTGGTGCGAAAAGTTAGCTGGGAATTATTTCGTCGGTTGTATTTTCGACGGAAGTTCTCGTCTCGCGGACAAGGCGAGGGACGGACGTGGATTTCCGGACGCGGATAAATGTGTTCGTTCGCGAGATATAGCAGGTACGAACTAACGGAAATAATGACGTGCGCTAATTCGCATGCTAGTTTAATGCCCTCGCGTGATGTATGAATATTGATATTACGATCGTACGTGTTTGCGGATGACAACAACGAGACACGTATAATTAATAAATATATTAATTATCTCAAGCTATTATCAAAATAAAGCAAATTGCGCTTAAAATTAATTTGTATTTATAACTTTTCTTTTATAACAATAACGTTGAAGCAAAAATGCATACTGCAAAATCAATTCCTGAAGCTCCTTTAGATTGTTATGAAATTTTTGAAAAACAACCATTTGTTACATATTCACACGTATATATTTGATTTTTAAATAATAAAATACTTTTATGTAAATTTAAAAACAGTCTTTTCAACAATAATATTAGATGTTACTTAACAGCTTCGTATTTTATTTTATCACTACGGAATATTAGGAGCATTCCAAAAATATATTCAAAATAATAAACATGACAATATAACAAACTGATTGATCGATTTTTCGAACCGCTTTTTGATTATAAAAATTGAAAATTCGACAAGTAACTCGTTTTCCTAAGGTATCTTACAATCATCTGTCACGAAAAGGTGCTTAATAAAAAAAAAAATTGTGAGAAATGCCATTGCCATTATCTCTTCTGAAAGTGTTGTTCCAAGCGTGATACGGCATCGACCAGTGTCTCCGCAAGTGAGATGAATGAACCAATTTTCCAAGGCTTAAGTGAGAGGCAATATTGCAGGGCAGATGTATGCCGTAGACGCGAGAGGTTAGCCTTCATATTAAAAATAATAGAATTGAATAATTTTATACATGATTCGATTGCTCATTGCATGCAGGAATGTTCTGTTTTTATTTTTGTTACACATTTCTAGTAAAAAAATTATTCTAAAAAAACTTTTGGGGCTAATCGATAGATTTTTGTTTTCACATTTACATACAGTTTAAATTTTTATTTGCATATATTTATTGAAAAAGAATTACTAAAATTTTTTTGGGGAAAACAACTTTCAATTTTTACAAAAATGGTTTTATCAATTTAATTGATAGAGTTTTGTTTGGACATAATGATAATTATACACATAATTTATATAAGTTATATAATACATGTAATATATGCATGATATTTATAGAAAAAATTCTTAAAAATACTTTGGAACTAATTTCATATTCAAAGGAGTTAAAATTTTGCGAAAATCTTTTCGTAATAAGTTCAATCCATAGATTTTCGTTTGCTCATTTACATACTGTTTGAATTTTTGTTTTCACACCTTATAACTCGTTCAATGCAAACTCTTTGATTTACTGAGTTTTTGTATAACTTTTTTAATAGAGGTGGTGTGCAAACAAAAATTTAAATAGTATGTAAATGTTCAAACAAAAATCTATGGATTGAGCTTATTACGAAAAGATTTTCGTAAAGTTTTAACTCCTTTGAATATGAAATTAATCCTCAAAATTTTTTTAAAAATAACTTTTTCTACAAATATACAAACAAATATTCAGATCCCTGTATGTAAATGTGTAAACAAAAATCTACGGATTAGATTGATTGAAAACTATTTTTGTAAAAATTGGGAGGCTAACATGAAGTTGACCATAAAAAATTTTTTAAAATAATATTTTTTACCAGAGGGGTGCAAAAAAGTAAAAACAGGGGATTCCTATGCAAACAATGAGCAATCGAATCACGTATAAAAATTCAATTATTTCTAATACTGAGGGATTAATTTCATATATGTGAAAACGGCCTTGCTGTTTTCACGTTTTAAACCCGACTAGACAAGATAAAATAGGACAGAGATGAGATCTGAACTTAGCGTCTTCTTGGACGCGCAGTAGCGTTTAACGCGCTTCTCCGAGCAACCGCTACATCTCTTTATCCATAGCATGCGCATACCGCGTTGCGGCAACGTGCATCGTACGTTTCACCGGGCGCTCTCGTCCGGTACGGATGAAGCGTAGAGCCGCCTCGAGGGGACGGGGATGAAAAGCGTGGGATAATATTATGGTTTCATTGGTGCACCTGAGTCGCGTTACCTCACGCGCACATCTCTCTCTGTTCTGCTCCGCCAATTTGTCTAGTTTGCACTCTCGAGGATCTTTATTTCAGATTTATTCGCCACTTGAGACCTGTACGCTGGGGCAATGTTCCAGGAGATGTTGCACGACGATGACGCTCGCTTCCGTTGTTCGATAGTGCGCTATGTAAACGCTATCGATTTATGCGCGTACAATACGAAATATGTAGGAAATTTCGCGCATCTGATTTTAACGATCGATAATAAGCCTGAAGACAGTATTTGAAAAAGAGATTTGTGTAAGTAATAATTGATAGCCGATACTTCAACAAGGAAAATGTTGAAGTTGGAAGCAATGACAGCTGGCTTTCATCGATGCATAATTATTATCGCTGCGCTTTCAAGATCGTAGAAGTGCGCTGTATCCAGATCCGTGTATCTAGAGCTCGCATTTATCAAAGATGTGACGTTTCAACTGTACAGATTAAATGGGGCTAGATGTTACATCTTTGATAAATGTGTGTTCGGAATACGAGCCACTGTCACAGGTTGACCAGATTGCATCCCGGAGGATTTATTCGCGATCATATAGCATTGGCACAAAATCGCTGACGATATAAAGGAAAACGAGATAACTGCGATACTCGACGAACTTGCTCCGGGATAGTTTAGCGTAGTTTACCAGTATAGTAAATTAAGATTTTTGCGGCGACACCTCTTATATCGGATAAAATCTCGCGAGATCACGAAAGATAACTTTTATATCTTTATATAAATCAAAAGATCACACACACATATGTATACACACGCAAAAAAACTTTAAATATTTTTTACACGTTTCCTTGCAAACTACAAAATCCTCGCTACTTAATGTTATTTTCCATCACTATTTCAACTGAATAAAATAATCCCATCACGCACATGTTTTGAAACACAAATTACATGAAACCGAGAATAGTCATTTTCCAGTAATAGAGATTTAGCGGAGTAAATTAATTGCGGGCTTATAACCATCGCAATTTAACTGAATTATACAATCAATGATTCCATCATAATAACACGCATAGTAGTATAACAGTAACAAATCCTGTCGAATGAAAAAAACGAGGTCGACAAATCGTTTACTCTTTTTAATATTTGGAATTTGAATATCACAGGTAAAACAGAATTGTGTGTGAACCGTGAAATATCCAGGTGAAATGTGCACGGGCGAATTTTACCAGTTGCCCTCTCGGTTTCATCGCTCATATTCATGATTCGCGCAAATGACATGACGTATGGCGGGCACGAGATGTATACATATATTTTTAACGGAATTAAACGGTGCGCCCGGCGATTTATCGGCGATAAATGATCGGAGTGCGCCAGTTGAGGATTTATCTCGTAATCCGCTTCGTCCGCGAAGCGGACATCTCCCCTAACGGCGCCGGACCTTCCTCCTGTCCCGGACTGCCGTCCGAAACGCTTTCTCTTTTCGCGATCTGATTTCGCCGACTATCCGGAAGCGTCTCTTTCCACTCTTCGTCCTCACGTGATTGCGCAGAGATGAACGAGATGAAGAGCGTCGGATAATATTATGGTTTCATCGCGAGGCACACCCGAGTCACGTTATCCAAGGTGTTTCCTAGTCCGCAGGTGCGCCGCGTTTTGTTCCACCACTCGGCCAGATTGCACCCTCAAGGATTTATCCGAGATCCGATTCCAACTCCTTCGCGAGGATATATTCCACCTCCATGGTTATTTCGCTTCGACTTTAGCCGCACGTCTCGGCGCGTTCCGCGTGATACTCGCGAATCTCTTCTAAAAATATGGTCTCTCATGCGATAAAACAAAAAACATATTGCAGAGAGATGGAGAAAGAAAAAGAGAGGAGAAAAAAAAACAGCAATGGCAATCAAAGAGAGAACTTTATCAATGTTTGCGAATCTCTGTAGGCATTATCCAAGACTCGATGTAACACTTTGGCATTGAAAGCACTTCCGATAGCGGATCGGTCGCGGACTTTTACGCTGTCTTACGCTTCTAATGTTCTCATATCTCATCGTACATACGGCACATATAGTATGCGCAGATTATCGTACGATTCACGTCCCGCTCCCTCCTATACGAACGCGAAGACGAGAAGTTAGCGGTAAGGTAGTGTTATGGTTTCGCTGAATCACTCGAGTCACGTTACCAGCTGCTTCCGGAACCGCGGGGAGCTTTGTTTCACGGCTTCGTTGGATTGCGCCCTCAAGAACTTATCTTCTACTATCGTTGATCCATTTCTTCCTTTTGCCGCCTAGAGATATTCTCTCTTTATTCCTTCGATAATTCTTTTCGCTTCGTTCTTTTTTTTTTTCCTTTCTCTTCTCTGCATTCCCGCTTTCCATCTCTCGTATCTGCTGCACCGTTCGACTTTATTCGTACCGCGAATGACTCCGCGGTATCCGTCGCAAGTTAGACTCCCGGCTCGTTTATATTACAGGGAATCAGCGCTAGAGATGCGGTTCACTTCTCGTACCTCGGAAACGTGACTGGTGTACTCGCCGATGAAACGCAGATTCATTAGAGAAAAAAAGATGTAAGTCGATGAATCGTAAAATTAACGTGGCGTTACAAAAATTTACAATAGTTCAGATTAAACGCAATCGATATAGTTAGACAGTAAAGCAAATCTTCAACTTTTCTAAAATGTCAAACAAGTGACTTCGCAAAAGAATATAGTACATAGTAAAACGTACATTAAAGCTTCATAAAAGTAACTTTGCGAAAATAATAAATTTTTGCAAGTTATTAGCTATACATTTAATTTCGATATTATCATATATGAATTTGAATTATATTACTTCTTTCTCTATGAAAGAAATGTCATAGATTGTCTATCGTCAAGCATGAATAAAACATCAACGGAAAATCGAGCTCGAGATCTAAAGTAATAATTAACCGCGTTTAAGATTTACTTCATCAGTCATTAGCAATCTTAACGAAGCCCGATACCTCGTGTAACGATAACAAGTGTCACGATAGCATGCGGCAACGCTAGGAATTTCTGAATATGTACATAATGAGCATTTCTTCTATCGGGCGCGTGCGTCTTCTTAGCATTCCACAAGTCTGTTTTACGAGCCGCGGTTACGGGCGGAGTTTTTCCAGAATTGTCAAGTCCGTTCACGTAGAACTCGATTTATTTCTCTCGTGTAATCGAGTCGCGGCTGCTACGCGCATGTAAAAGACGAACGCGGGGGCCCGCCGGTGGAGGAAGCGTTCCGCAGAGGTAACGGGAGAGCGCAGGAGCGCCAAGGTAGACCGAGATTGGACGTATGTCTATGCGTACGTGTTCGTTCCTCTTTATGAAAGGCAAGTAGCTAAACCGCTTTCGATTTGTAATCCGGACAGAGACGCATTCGCGTCTAGATTTACAGACGGCGTACGTTCCAGGCAGCGTACGAGGAAAGGAGAGGCGGAAAGAGAAAAAGGCATTCTTCCTCTCGCTCTCTGATAAAGAACGAAAGGAACAACTAGATGGAGAAGGAGGACGGGAGAAAGAACGCGGGAAAGGGAAAGAGGGATGAGAACGAATCGCCGCGGTATTCCGATTCAAAGGAGCAATAACGGGCGAATCCGATCTGCTTTTCAGCTTCCCCCTTCCGGTTGCTGTTCCGGCCACCCTCTTTGCCACCGTCAACCAAGTCGCTATCCTGCGCGCTTATCGAGTGAAATATCGGCCGGGCGTATGTGCAGACGTAACTACATACGTACGGATAACAAATTCCGCGCCTACACGCGTCGTTATGCGAAGCGTTTCTTTACGTTTCCGACTGCAATCCGTCGCGCGTAACGCAGCATCGTCTACTACTTCGTCTTTTCCGCTGTCGCTCCCCATCGTCGTTTTGCGCGATCGCGTCGACGTTTGTTTAATGCACACGTTTGCCGGCGCCTGCTTGTAGATGTGCAAATTAAAATTTCGAAAGCCCTCGTTAGACCGCATCGAGAGATACATTTCGCATAGACGCAAAGTGACGCTTGCGATGCGAGTGAGAATAATCGACGTGATGCCACGACAACCCTTCACCCCGAAGAAGTTTTAGTTGTTTTGATTCCAATTTTCGAATGTATACTAGATATTATATAAAATGTAAAATACAGATATCAATAATGAAATTGCATTCATTTGAAAATGTTATCATCGTTTAGCATCAAACGTTACAATAAATAAATGTTAATCGAAGTTTCTACGTTTCTAAATTTGAGAAATAAGATTTCAATATTTAACGACACTTTTAAATTTAATCTCCATTTAAAACTTTTATCGTTAAATAGTTTCATAATTATATATTTATACATTTAGAAAAAGAATTTGTCCGTAGGATTAATATTTCAACCTACGCTCATTGATAATGAGATTATTAATGAGCGTAGATATTATTGATGCATATTTTTCTGAAATTTATCGAATATATAAAAATTAATATTCATGAGTATGAAAACACGGTAATAATAAATAATGATTATTTATTCAATCGAGATTTTATCACATTGCCTGATACGCCTGAAATTCGATTAGTTTTAATTTTGGAATTTAGTACGTTTCAATCGTTTGTGATTGAATTGTATCTGTCTGTATGTGTTCGTAAATATATACATGATTCAAAATGACTCAAATGTTCGAATATACATGAAATCTTTTTTCAAAGCATTCTCGCTCTTTGATTAGCTGAAACATTTTTTAACCTCTTACCTCTGTAAAATTGCGTTTTTAGCCAGTAATAAAAAAGCAAATGTAAAACTCCGAATAATCCTCCGATAAAACAAGCATAGCGTGGCTTTTGTACGTCGTATTTCGTATATCAAAATTAAACGCATTCCACTGGCTTTAGCAATAAATGGTAATAAATACGATCGTCGGCTTCCAATATAGGTACACGTACGCTATAAATTTCTTTTGAATTGATTCATTATGCTTTCAATAATTATCACAATGCCGAAATATTTTTATTTTTAACAAAAAAAATCGCCATTCTATATTTATCTGATTAATTCATTGTCTTAAAATATATATTTACTATCACATATTATGTCTCAATTTTGAAATTCAATTAAATTCAATTTAACTTGTCTTAATCAGCCGGGCAAATTGAATATCGTACCCGCCAATTAAATTACTTTGAAGGTATGCAACGACGCAAAGTTCGTAATAGGAGCCATGATGTAATCAACACTCTCCTGTATATAGAAAGACAAATACACTCTCCATGTTACCTTGAGTCTTTTCATCACCTTCACTTTTCGTTCCTTGAAAAATACTGTGAGCTACGCTTCTCATTAAAACCGCGCGCGTGACTACGTGCATGCAAGCGCATAAGTATCGTAACGGAAATACCGATTTATTCAGATGAAGATAATATGAAGAGAAAAGGAGCATGAAACCAGGAATGCAAGATATTAGATGAAAAACGAAGCTCTCGTTTAACCAAGGAACAGATGCAAGACGCGAGTGTCGCGCGGGAAAAGTCGAGTAATGAAGTCGCCTATGCATAAAATGCGATAAAAGCAGCGGGTGTATTAAGCTTCGCGCTCGATGAATCGGCTTCTTTTCTCCTCGAGCATCGCGCAAGTCTCTTTCATGTTCTTTTCATAACCAAAGCAGATAAAATGGCCTTGCTGTCTAAAGTTGGTAATTCGAGTAAGTCGATAATTAGCAAGGTAAATAAAGCGTAAATTTTAAATCAAACATTTGAAAAGAATTTATATTGAAGAATCAATGCTCTATTAGAGACACGTAATATTTATGAGATTAATAATATTTCTGATATATACATGTAACATTGACTGTTTCTGAAATAACATAAGAAATTAGTATAATTTAAATACTCCTCAATCCAACATAAATATCTTAAAATGTGCAATTATTTTCTTTAAAACGTTTTCAAACTTCCATTAAATTTATTATGTTATATTTTTTCAAAAATCTAAAAATCTTTAAGAAAAAAATAAAGATAACAGAAGTAACTGATAGTCTGCTGCATTTCTAAGGCTAAGGCTCTATCCATATAATATCTCCGACATACCCATATTCTCTACTTGAGAGTTTACTCTTGAGTATCGACATGTAACTAACATGAAGGATAAAGTATCGAACGCCGAGAGCAGTCAGTATCGGAAGTAAACTACCCCCAGCCGCGACGGCGGCGCCGTCAGCTCTTCCTTCATCCGAGCGAAAATTCCATCCGTGCACACTCTATCGTTGGATTGTCAGTAGGTGTGTATGTACAAGCGTGCCTTAATCACTAGCCTGATTTACGGCTCGCGATCATGCGAGGTGATCGAACAGGCGCGCGTGTCTCGTGCGAGTATATCCCGCGGCGCTTCATTTTTCAATGAGGTCTACAACGAACGGCTTCTCTTAATCTTCCGAAGAAAAAGAAGCAAGACAGAATCGAGAGGATTACCTAATAACGAATCGAGTCCTATGATTTCTCGATCTTCCCGATTCGAATACCGTAATCCAGTCATTAGAAAAACATTCCGAGATATGTAACGTTTTAATACACATATATTGCTGTTTAAAATTAATTTTCCATCACAAACTCTTTATTAAATCTTCATGTTATAATATAAATCTACTGATCAATTAAATAACATATCGAAAACAACGCATTCCAAGAACAATCGAATTAATGCGATTAATTTGTCCTCTCGGTTATACGAAACTCGTATTAGCGTAACTTACGGGAGAGGGGACATGTTGAGAGACACGACAGAAAGGGCAACAACAATGGTACCCTGAAATGACCGCCCCCTTTAAATGACCGCTGGCCTGTGGCGGAGTTATCCGCGCACAAAGATCCGCACGAACAAGGGGAGGGAAGCCAGTTTGCATCCCCATTTGCAAGGTCCGGCATGGTCCGGACCTCCCGTTTCAACGCATCGTTGGCCGCTGTGAGCCACCCTCGCGCAGGGACTATAAACAAAACTAGGAACGATATACACGGCTCGGCCTCGACCTCTTCCTGTCATGTATCTTTCTCCCAGTCGCCAGTTCGGGTACGAGCCGTTGTAAAGCGGAGACTGGAAACGAAAAAAAAGGAAGAAAGAAAAGGAGAGCAGGAGTCCGTACCACTTCAAGTAACGTGGTTCTGTCCCTATCGTTTGCTCTTTACTACTCCACAGACCCATCGCTTGTGTCTACTCTCTTTTCTTTCTGCTTTCTCTCCGTGTTTACCTAGCATTCCCTTCTCTCTCTCTCTCTCTCTCTCTTTTTCTCCTTCTATATTCGTGATTCTCTATAGCTCACCCGAAAACAAGGAATGTATGCTAAACTTATGCGGCTCTCACGATAAATTTGCATACCAGATACTAGGTATTCGTAGCCGTGGAATAGAGCAAGCTGCGCAACCACGATAACACCAGACTATAGGTAAGATATGTTACGCCGAGTGTTACGCGGACGTACATACGTACACTTACACACGACTGATCCCGCGACGTCGAACGTATAGACTTCTGTTTCAGCACACCGTATCTTCTCCGCATCGTCAGATTCTATTCGTAGGCCGTTTAAGGCTCGCCCGCGTCAGAGGATCAGTATCGACGTCGTCGGAGATACATCCTCTCCGTAGTCTCTCTTTCCGTAACGCGTCTCAAAAGCGCACTCATACGGATGAGAATACGTGTCGACATTGGTACACAATGATGCACGTCCGTGAAGAGACTGCCACGCTGCTACATTGCTGCAGCTACGGGATACGGGAAACTCCACTGAATTAAGATTTGCTCTGAACAGATAACCTGATTTAAACGGGAATTTCTTGGCGACAACACTCGCGAATAAAAGTATATTTACAATTTGAAGAGAGAAATTATAAAAAATTGTATCAACAAATTAATTTTGAAAAGAGAGCCTTAGCCTAATTAAAGCTCTTCATTCTCATCGCTTACTAATTCATGGGAAAAAAAACGAGAATATTTAAAAAATCAACGTACGATATATATATATAGAAAAGATCGAGTATATACAATTCCAACTATATTAACGGAAAAAAGGTGTTAATTCGAGAAGCACCAGAATCAAGGCACTCGAGTAAATGGGGTCGCACAGGCGTGTACGTACGTCAACGATTTCTATGGTTTGAGGTAGGTATTTTACCACCGTGTAACACTGGCGGTGTTGCGAAGCAAAGTTGGCAGGATTTATGAGGCCGGAAAGCGGTACGCGTACCGTATTCCAGTAGAAATCGGAATGAAAAGTTTCCTGGGCTTTCCGACCTCCTTCGATATTTCCGCTAACCACCTGAAGCCGGCCATAAAAATGGATAGCGAGATTCCGTCAGTGATAAATTACACGTGAAAGAATTATTCCAACTTATCAGTCTTACAATAACATCAAAGAATTTATCTCGCAGGTATGCAGCTATGTGAACAGGTAATATGTTTAAGAGCAAGAATGTGCTCGTTGAAGCTCTAGATTCAGTGTGACGTCAAACGAAAAACGCGAAGAAGATTATTCATTCGGTCTTACGATTGTACTTTCATATTCCCTACTTCATAATAAGAAACATATAAATAAATCTGAAAAATTAAAAAATTCCCGACAGCTCAAGCACTCTGCGCATTACCGCGCCGTTGCGGCGATCCATTGTAAAAGTTCAAGAGAATAAATAGAATATAAATCATGTCTCATACACATACCAGACAAGTGCAAACGTCACGGACGCTTAACATTTATTACATCACTGCAAATTTTGCGTTCCATTTATCACAAGCAGAAAGGCTGCTGCAGTTTCAACGCCAGGAATATCGCGGTGCGCGTGTGCACGTATGCGCATAAATGAAATTCGATTCGTATTTATCTCATTTATGTCGTTTCACTCGTAACGAAAAATCAGGAATAATAGGTAACTCCGTGCGTGTTCGGCTATTCGGCGATCGTTTTTTGCCTTTTTTTTTTGGGTTCCGTCGGTATCGAACTGATACGACAACGTATGTATTTTCGCAGTTAAAAAGAACCGCCATGAGCGGAACATTTTATGAGTGCGATACTGCTTCGTTAGTATCATCCACCGTAGATATCGGTGACTGTCGTGTGCTGTCGGTTGTAGGGGAAGTTCGATACCGTGCGGAATATACGATAATGGTGCACGGAACAAGCGGCAGCGAGCGTAAGCGGGTAGATTGGGCGAGTTCTCTCTCTCGTGAGTATCCGATTGTCACCAAGTTTTGCTGTTATTTCGTCAATGGCCGCATTACATTGGGTCGATAGCGCATTGACTATCGCGGTTGGTATAGCGCGACTACTTAGATTGCAATTTAATAGCTGGCTGATCGCACCTGAGCCGTACCTCTAAAACTTGAAACGGAGACTTTATTACATTCTCTTCCTATAAACGCAATAAAACAATGTATTATTGATATAAATGGCACAAGTATATTTCATACATAGATTAATGTAATAATATAATATATAATATAAAATATTATAATTTAAGATATATTTATATATAGTTTCTTAAATTTTAAATTTAATACTTACAGAAATCGAGATAAAAATATGAAAAATAGTAAAAGTATATTCATTTCTTTCGATAATAATATTTAAAACAATTTAAATCATGAAATGATTAGCACTACTGTAGTTCAAGGCGCGTTATAACTTCTTTCCTACAATACACTGCAACGAAATTTAAACATATCATATTTTTAAATCGGTCTATCTATGCTTGAAATCAGTCTATCTCTACTTGAAATCGTTAAATACGATTTTAATTAAATTGTAAATTAAAAATGTAAGCAGAGAATTTTATAATATCGCAGTTATCTTTTTGATACAATTTCTATAATGTGACGAATAATAAATGAAACGATACAAGATGTCTGATTTAATTATTTTTCCAACGCAAAAATTGGAATAATATGCATATGTATGTGAACAAACCAAAAAATTTAGTTACATAAATATTACATTTAAAATTTTACGCGCACATGTCTCTCAGTTGGTGCAATCGATGCATGCGCGCCTCGTTATTCTTACGATTATATATAGCATATAGAAATTCTGTTAAATCCAGGGGCGTTCTATTATTTCGCCATATCGAACGGCGAGAACGACAAAATGTGTCGCACGAATTGCATAGCGCGACGAAAAATCGTAGATACGAAAACGGGGCACATGAGTAGCAGGTGGCGAAGGAGATCGGGGCCGATCCAGTTTGCCCTACTGTTCCTGATATAACATCTCTCTAAAAGTAAACTGGCATATTTCTAAGGTTTCGGGACGGAATTTTTCATTCGTATTTTCCCTCTCAGTGCTTTGCCAAATCCCGCCTTCGCGCACGGTAAGGAATCACATTTATTGTTCATGTAAAGTGAGATAAGCCGATGTCACATCTGGCTAGTACGATTAGAAAAGGTAAATCATCAAAGCTATGTTTGTGAATAAACAAGTTTGTTTGTGAATAAATGAGTATGGCTTCTATAAAATATATAAGATATGACAAAGAAAATGCTGCAGATTATCTCTTCGCATGCTGGTCAATTTTATAATATCATGTTTTAAGCCAAAATTAAATTCTTCAAAATGTTGCATTGATTTCGAAGGATCAATAAAAGTAAGATTGTTACACTCGGATGATAATTGAAAAATGATAACTAAAGACAGATAAAATCAAATGTCACAATCTGAAAAGTTCACCGAGTGAAACGTAAACCGGTGGTATGAAAGCAGCAAAAATAATTTGCGTCCCAAAGGACTGATATTAAACGCAAACATCGTAGATAAGCTCGTGAGCATAATTGCGATCATGCAACGGAGTCACCACTCATTTCCCAAAGGTCGGAGCCCATTTGTCAGCGCGAGCACATCGAATCTCTATATCTCGTTCTCCCAGCATCGCCCGCGGAACGACGAAGATTGGCAAGCTGCGATTCTGGCGCGGCAGAAGCGATTTCCATCGGACGTTACAACGAATGGGCCAATCGAAGGGAATCGATCGGATTTTGCAATCAGAGACTCGAATCGCCCATACGACCAGCGTATGCTCCGGCTTTATAGGAAGCTACAGACGGAGCTATCGCCGTTCGTGGCCGTTTGGGGACTGCAAGATACACCCTATAACTTACACCCCCTCCGAGCGATCGCATCAGCGCTTGTCCTTGATTCCACGATTACGTTACGCGTGAGAATCCTCCCTACAGTAGCGACTTCTTCTAGGATTTACGTAGAAGGAATGCGAGCGTGGAAGCGAGGAATCGTGGGAGTGAGGGGAGCGGAAAGAGAGAAAGCCTGTAGGTAATTTTCCAGACGATCGTCGAGCTGCGTCAGACGGGGAAAGTACTTGAGAATGAAACAGTTCTTCAGTGCCATTCTGTTGATACCCTCGCAATTCAAACGGAAGGATCAAGACGAATCGAGGAGTAACGCGAGATCTCTTGTGCTTACGAAGCAAAGATTATTCATGGGTATCTTATGTTGCAGTATCACAGCGATAAGTTAATATCAAAATTGTTTCGGCTCGAATTGGACGATTCTCAAAAACACTCATGAAGAAATTCACTTGATCAAATATGTTTAGAAACATGTATGTTGTGGAATGTAGCAAATCAAAGAAAATTTTCAATATAAATAAGAAGGTTAATATTTATGACAAAGTGATTGATACTGATTGAAGTTATTTTGTCGAAAACTTTTAGAGAAATTCAGAAAGCTAATTTATAAACCTGTTACTTTTCTCATCGTTCATGTAATCATGATATTTAATATTTGAAATGACGATGAGATCAATGTCAAGAATCCTCTGATTTGTTTTTGTCACGATCTTTACTCGCTGATAGCAAGCATTTGATTGTCCATAGGATAGCGATTCTTGAATGTTAGATTTGCGTTTAGATGGCTCAGGACATGCAATATCCTACGGCCTACTTTTCCTCACTCGATTTTTTTTTGCTATTCTTAATATTCAGAATTAAGAGGTCACAATTTTTTCCGCAAATTTAAGAAAAAAACTTGAAAAAGTGTATTTGCTGATGCCAAATAGAGAGGGAAAAAGAGAACGTGTCACGTTAAAGGCGCGCTTATTGATCGCGTCAATCGTGGAAGCTTTTTATTCGTTCCGGAAGCTAGAATGCATCGCTCCGTATACAACTCCACGCACGTTAATTGCTTCTCGATACGCTGCACTCGACATACGACCGAGAGATAGAAATTTGTTGCGACACAACCAGCGAAACACATTGTCACCTCCTCTCGCCGGGTTTTTTTTTTCACGCACTTAACCGGTTATAGCCGGCAATCTAACTTATATAGTCGTAGCGCTGAGTATACATGAATAAAATTCCATAAGAAAGCGGCATACTATTGATCACGTGTCTCTGAGGAATTAAAAATATTGCGAGTACGAGAAGTAATCAATAAACGAGCTACCATTGTGATTTAAAGCATGGATTGTCCCAGATCTTCTCCATCATCATTATTGCAAGTTTTACATTTTACATCAAGCCCGCAAATATTATCGATGGGAATCGAGAACTGTATCTTTATCCGTGATATGCAGCGATCCGAAATAATCGGATGACTTTTTCAGTTCGGTGCGACAGTTGAGTACGAAACGAGCTCGACGAATACAATGAAATACGTTTTATTATTGCCATTTCGTGAAATCGTTGCCATTAGAAGTTCCCTATCGATTTGTCAGAGATCGTGACAAGGGAGGGAAAGGACGAGGGGGAACATAAGCGGAAACGAGTGTGGATCGACGGACTTCGTCTTCGAATACGACACAGGTAGAGGTAGGAATATAAATAATCGTCCAATTTGCTCGACTGATACTCCTTTCGTTTTCTTGCTCGTTGAATGCGATTCTGAGAAGTGAAGGTGAAGAACAATCCTCACGAGAAGAACGTGTTGTTGTTTTTCGAATGAATCAAGTACTATCGAACTTTCTCTCCTCTTCTTTTTCCTCCGCCCTTTTTTCTCTCTCTTTCTTCCCTTATTCGTTTCCTCTAATTAAAATTGATTCATTAAGTAAATTTTCCAGAGCCATTTTCTAAACGCGCCTGTTCTTTCAACTCCAACATACCGAAAAGAGAAAAGATGTAATCATTAATGAACTAATTCAATTAATTTATCGCACCAATAATTTATAGGTTCACTTTGCAATTTTAAGCTTGATGTTTGAAATCGATTTCAAATGTTTACTCAATTCATGTAGACTCTATACTATTCGCTTTAAGGAAAACTTTCCAGACAAAAAAGGTTATCTCTCTCTCTTTCTTCCTCCTTACTTCTTCTTCACTACGGTTTTGACTCTTCTTTCTCTCGTTATCAAGACACTGTGATTTATCGCAGCACGCTCGTGTATACGCAAGATCAGTGTAAAGTGGCTCCCTTTGGAACCCCTTGTCAAGGCATTACGCATCACGATGAATTAAGGATTTGCCAACGCTATGGTAAGGATGCACATTTTGTATCAAGTGGGTTTATTCGTCCCGTCAGATCACCGTGATAACATTCTCCCAATCTTTTGTGTTGTTTTTTTAATTATGTCGTCCGGTAACAAACAGCAACGGCTGCACACATAACTGCAACGTACATATTGTTACCATCGGGTTTACAACTCGATCAATTATGAATAATGAGACTTAATATAGAGACGGAAAGTGAATCGGCCGTTAATAATAAATTAATCATTAACAATCCGCGCCCGTCGGGCGCTCCGAGCGATAACTGTTTTATGGAAACGTGTGATAACGTAGAATATTGGTCGCGTTGCTGCGTCGTGACGATTAGTACGATGATTAATGCAATCACGGATTTTCGAGCGGGCCGACGTGCAGTTTGCTCATGCGAAAGTAGAAAATCGAAAATCTGCTGTACAAACGGAGAGACGCGGATAGAGACCAGTCCGACAAAAACGGGAATAAAAGCTGACGAGCAAAAAAAAATAGAAGAAGGGTTAAAGCCGCGCTCGACGGAGATTGTATTGACATAAAAGATTATAGTTAACATTTCAGCCGTCGATACATTGCCGATGAGTCAAGTACCCCGCGGATTGCCTAGGATCAGGCCAGAGAAGAAAGGGACGAAATCGGAGACGGGGGACGTGGCGGAGATAAGGGGGGAGGTGGTCTCGACTGTATGGTTATTACCATCAATAATGGCAATTTGGTTTGCAAATGGCTCGAAACGCCAGGCAGAACCGTTCCTACCTCTACAATTTCCCTCCGTTTTGCGGCAGGAAAGCACTCGCCCTCTCTCGTGCAGTCAGCCACATTGAAATGCCTTGAGTCAACATTTGCCTACGCTCGCGCAAATTGATTTTATTTAAATCCCAAGTACGAGGGTAGAAAGGCGTCTTTGGCCAGGCACTTAATTGCGTTATCGCGAATCTTTAATCGTAACGATCGGACATTGGATATCGGCTGCATCGACCGCACCGGCAAATTGGCAGTCCGTCCGCAGATCAAACTTTGAGGTATAACCATCGCGATGTGTGGTCATGTTTCTTTCATAACGCTTGCTTTTTCGCTATTGGTGCTTGTCGTCGAAGAGGAAAACTTTAAACATTTTTCTTACCATACTTCCAACTTTCTTCTTTATAAATATATACATATATAAAGAAGATATAAGAATATATATATATATATATTTCTTTTTATTAGAATAGGATAATATATCATATAGTGCCACAACTTGCCTGCTTACTTTCAAGTGCAATTTCTACTTATAATCTGGGTCGAATCTGATATCGAATTTCTTAAGTCATAACATAAATCTTTATTACACATTCACACATTAATCATCACTTTACGTCGTACGTTCATATCAGAAAAATCTTTCCCTGCTTTTACCTTTGAGTTTCTTTCTTACATTCCGGTTTTCGTAGTTCAAAGTCGAGCTTGACGTAAAAAGTAACATAAAAGTCATCATAAAACATCTCGCGTTTTACAACGATCTTTCATATGCATTATGCGAAAGTACATGGGAAAAGAACTGCATACACGCACATGCACATATCCCATCGGGCCTGCCGACCGTCTTACCACACATCATACTTCTGTTAGCACAGAAAATATTCGTTTATATTCCAGATATTCGTATATGCGTTACATGCATACATGTGCAAGTATCAAATATGCTGAAAATAAACGATATGGACGGCGATATCGATAGCGATGTAGGAGAAACTGAAAAGGGGGAAGGTGGGATTATATTTCGTGGACGCTCGTAGGTGGTTTCGGCTTAACGAACCTCCGGAAGCGGGCTCACCGCCGTCCCAATTTCTCGAACGGTCTCGAAAGGATACTCACCCGATTCAGGAGCTTAATAAGGTTAAGAGGCGGATGGGGCGTAGAGAAGCGTAAGTGCAAGGCACCGACCCTGGAGTCGAGTTAATCTCACGTGTTGGGAATAAAGTTAGCGGCCAGGTTCCCGTTTACGCTGCACGGAAGCTCAACCGAGCCATTTTCACCGGCCACTCGATCTCGCAACCCCCAACGACGGATAGCTGCAGTTGGACGACACCGTAAGGAACTTTGACAAGAAACTGACTCCGCCGTTCTGAGAAGCACGATTATGAACTCGCGATTACACGGAGAAAAATGTTTTGCATTATGAATCAAAAGTTTTGTTGATATATACCCAAGAAAATTATTTAGTTGCTGTAAACAAATATGTTATTTGCTTATATCTTGTTAAATCGTTTTGGTTTAGAGTACAAAACAGAAC
>VBVR01001069.1:0-35220 GCA_011638315.1 Tetramorium parvispinum | reverse complement strand
TAATTATTCTTGCTCGAGAAAAACCGAGCTCGGGATAAGCTGCGTTCGCGTTGTCGGTTGGGGACTTCATTTCGGATTGCGCGCTTGAAAAATTTATACTCTCTCGATCAATTTTTACTATAATTGCAGTTGTAGTGTATTTTAGTCTTTAGTGTATTTTAGTCATAATTGCAGTTGTATTTAGTCATTAAGAAAAGCATGATTGTAATTTAAAAGCCTTAAGATACGTTTATCGACACCTTGTAATCAATATTAGCGATATTCCATACAAATTGTAAAACTATGTCCGGTTTTTTATTGGGTGCAGTTTTTTTAATGTAACAACAATGTATTTTTTTTTTCTTTCATATACAGTGTATATCTTGACACAGCGAAAACTAGCATAAAAATATGAAGAATGCTCTTTGATAGAAAGTAACTTTATGGATTTATAATTCTCGTACTTCAATATGTATATACATAGTTGTTCGATATTCTTCATTTCTAATCAACGCATTTATAACTTCATGATGCTATCGTGGGTCACCCGGTAGATTACTGTTCTCATGTCAATACGGTTATCGGACTACTCGAAGATAATAGACCACTTGACGAGTCGACTCAAGTGGGCGTGCGGGAGACTTTACTGGCATCGAATTTTTTGCTATTTCATACGAAAGCAATTTTTAAAGATATAATTTTCAAACTAGAAAAATGATTTCTAAAAGTTACGAAAAAATACTTTATTATGAATTATTTATTTCTTTTTATTTAACTTTTTACTTTTACTTAAGAATATTGGAATGTAAAGGTAAACATTCAACAGCATTTTTAATATATTGTTTATTATATCTGTCAAATATTTTGCCGCATATGCATTTTTTTTTAAATGTTCTTTACTAATTTAAAATGAGTATTTTTTTTAGCTGATATTAAAGATACACAATAATTAATTCAGCGATCTGTTGAAAAATCAATCGGTTGTTTCCTGAAGCTGAATCGCAGTTCCCATAAGATACCATTACGTTTCGAATCATATTTCTATCACGATGTGAATTAAAAATCCGTTCTCTCGGTGAACAGATGAATATTTATAACACGCATGCATCGTGCGCGGACTGTATTTATGACACGTCCGAGCTAGAAATATGGTTCAAAGTGTCACGTGCGTTTCAGCCACAACTATAAATATGCGCTCGGTACGAGATTTGCCATAATTTAGCCCGAGTTCGCCGTAGTGTATCCCTCTAGATAATAATTGCTTACGAATATCATGGCGGACAAATATCGTGCGAACGGTCGTCAGCGAGGAGAGGAGATGACGTGCGTCACGCGGCGAGAGAACCAGGGAGATCTCGAAGCGTGTTTTATGACGCGCCCGCGGCGCCGTCGATCGTTTTCGACATTCCTCGAATTATCGCGTTAGCTATCGGGATGATAGGAAAAAATAATTTATCGCGCTTTCACCGAGAACACGGGGACGCGGTGCACCCAACGTCAATCATCCTCGACTCGAGCTCTGGGACCTGGCTTTATGAGCGACGTTGAGGCTCGTCTCTTCCACTTTATTTCTTCCTCTCTTCCATCTCTCTCTCTTCTCTCTCTCTCTCTCTCTCTCTCTCTCTCTCTCTCTTTCGCTGTCTCTTGGAATCTCAGAGTCTCTCGTCGAGACGCAATGAGTTAAATTATCACGAGTCTCAAAACCTAACCGCGAGGGTTCTCGCTCGAGTCGAAGCAAAAGTCAATAGCGGCAAGCATGTAGGAAGCCGATGGACGTTGCGGTGTCCCGGGGTCGAAGGTCGCCGGTGGTTCTACCGCGAGTGGAGGTAATGTACGAAAGCAATAACTCGTTCCCATCGCGAAACCTGTATAATAGATGCCAATGTCAGGTCCCCAGCAATGGAATTTGGATAGGCGGTGAATGGCGTCGATCTTGTGCCGGCAATGACGATCGTCTTTTATCTGGCGAGTGCGATGTCAATTATGCACTTAATAATTACGCAAGTCATTTAGCGCGGATATATTTGCCCGGCGAACGATGTACAGGTCGCATGCGGTGTCCGAAAGTTGTTTCCATAGGAAAACCAGTTGCACATGAATTACATGCATTTATATTTAAGATGATAGATACGCAAGTTTTAATTATTCAATCTTGTAAATAATCGACCGTTTGCACAGAGCTAACGAACACTACTCGTGTTATACTGTAATTTTTTGTCAAGAGCCTTTGTCGATTATGAGATAGAATAATAATAAATTCGTGCATATATTTTAGTAAAGAATATAGATTTTTAATTGATACTTACTTTATAATATAATACACTGTAAACTCCTATAGGTTGCCACTGCTCCTACTCAATATTCGGTTAATTTGACTAAAACAATGAGATAAAATTACCGACATATTGTGTAAGCCTTAACTCAATATGTTGTTAATTTGTCTAATTTTACTTCCATGTTAGTCAAAATTTTACCTTTTAGTCAGAATTAATGAAATATTGAGTAGGAGCAGTGGCGACTTATGGAATAGTTAAAAATGACTCAAATTGAGTATAATTTGACACTACGAGTTTAACGGTGTACTCTATACATAGAGAATTATAATTATTTTTTTAACAAATCGAAATAATTATTCTCGACGATTATGTTTGTATGTCTACGTTGACTGGTGTCATCGTAATCGGATAAATTTCTATAACTTCAGAAATATTTGAAGCTGTGAGCCATGCATATGAGTGCACGGAAGGCGCGCTGTGGCGAAAGAGGCCGTAACGCGAGTTCGGAGTCATCCGCGCGGCAAAACGTAACTCGCTCGCGACGGTAACGCTCGCGGCGCAGCTTCATCGGGCGCAGATTGTACGTGCGCCACGGGCGTTTACGTAATTGCGATTACGTGTTCTCGTCTTACAAACGCAATCCCAATGCAGACCGTTTCTCCAGCCAGTACGCCTCGGTTCCGCCAACTCGCTCACCCGACCGCGCGCGGTATCCGCGCGTACGCACAATCTGCGTGTGTGCGTAAGCGTACACGCACATAAGACGCATCGTTTGACGTGCGCCATTAGTTACAGAATTTTCTACGGTCGTCCGATACCGGCCACGCCGCATAATGGCGTATGCAAACTGGGTGGATAAAAAAAAAACCGGTTCCAGCCGGCGCACGAAAGTCGTGGCCAAGACGAGAAAAATATATATCGGCTCTTCGAGATTCCGTTTATGTTGACCCGCCGGACGATTCTTTTCTCTTTCTTTTCGTCTTTTTTTCTCATCGCTTTCCTCGTTTCTATTTCGCGCTACCAACGGTTTTTTTCCCCTCGCCTTTTTTCTCTCCTTAACCGTCTACGCGATAGATATAATATTATAATGTATTATTTCGATAGTTACAACGGATGTCACTGATTTTGTTTTTTCCAGAGATTCCAGCATTCCGACGTTATGGCGATGCGCGCCAACGTGGGGCTGTAACTATGAATGGCGTCTCACATCATGATGATTTTAGATCTGATGATATTTAGACATAAAATTGAAAACCTGAAGAATAGGTCTCATTTCTTTTGAATAATATTTTTTAATAACACGGAATAATTACATTGTTAGACATACTTAATTGCGCTTTGTGCGTATTAATATATACGCGCAAAATTATTATATATCGACATATATATATATATATATATATAATATATGTACAATACTTATATACTTAAATACGCACACATACATTGTATATATTATTGTATAATAGATATATGCAATGTGTGCACGTATAATTTTTCATTATCTCAATTATTTAACAGCATGCATTTATAGAAGCTATAATTGCGGAGATTACTTTTTGTATCATGGATTAATTACGCGCGTGACAAATTGGAGTGAAACGGTTTTTTATTCGAAATAAACGCATATTATCATGTTATATGTTTCTATTCGCAAATTAGTGATGTCCTAGATTCACGATAATTCGCGTTCACCCTAAGTTCACGATAATTCGCGTCTGTGAAATTTGCGATTTCAGGAATCAGGCCATCCGTCAGTTTCATTCTTTATCCATTCGGTAGGTTCCAGATATATCTATATCCGCGGAGGATTCCACGAGAAGTCTCGGCACAACTTCAAAAGAGGACATACATTATCCTCTGGCAGTCGGCCAAGGAAATCGGTCTATGCCCGACACGAGTTCGCTCTAGTATGCAACTAGGCAATATTATGAGGGCACACGTGCGATCTTCGGCCTGCCGCACGCAACGTCATCGTAACTGCAGATTTTCGTAAATTAACGCTACGTTACTCGCCGGTCGGCTAACGCCGTGCTCGTAAATAACACGAAACGGTTATTCACGGGTCTTAATTCGTGTTAGAACGTGTTGATTTCCGCGTTGCTTGTCAGATGCATTAATCTACTCGTGCGAACGTTTCACTGAGGTTATTCCCCACGGCGAATTTAACATCTGTATTATCTGCACACTGACTTATATAATTTTTTAAACAAGGGGATCGTCGATTTTATTTCTTTTACAAACGAGAGAATTGTACATGCAATAAAATATACGTTTTGCCAAGTTATTAGCATCGACGATTCGAAAGACAAGCGTCGAACCTGCATGGAAATTCGAGGGAATACATCGGCACAGGTTCTAGAATATACATATATTCCACGCGGATCGTGTTTCCATTCATGTCTCGTGTGTCGCTTTCATTAATTTTAATGGCGAATCCGGGTTCCCTCTTTCTATCTTCTTCGTCGATAATCCCATAGGTAACTGGCTCGCTCGCCGAGTACGGCGCAACGCACGGATGCTGTTGTGTAGGCTTTTGTCATTAAATCCATCGGAATTCGCCGGAAATGTATCTCTGCGAGATGAGTAAAAGGGTATTAGTGTGGAATTTATGCTTTATCCTTTATTGGAACAGTGTACCACCGTGTTCCAGAGACTGTCGTGGAAATGTGATCTGTGAAAACAATATCGAAGCAACGTACAATTTTTCATGCCCTAATATATAGGGGGCATTTTATACAGGGTGTTTCTTAAAGACCGCCCACTAATTACATAGCGTTATTCCTTATGAAAAATTGAATCGAAAAGTCTTGAATTTTTTTTCTATAATGCTTAATAAAGCAGTAATTGTTAAATAAAGTTAAACCAATCAGCATCGTTCTTTAAACAGACGTGTCAGTGAGCCACGCGCTTGGCAGTGTAGTGTATGTGAGCGCTTTGCTGCTAAATTTGCCACGAATATTCTATTCAACGCGCAGCTCCTTGATATAGGTCCGTCTAAAGAATGATGCTGATTGGATTAACTCTTCAATAATTATTGTTTTATTAAGCATTATAGAAGAAAATGGTTCAGGACTTTTCGACTCAATTTTTGATAAGGAATAACGCTGTGTAATTAATGGGTGATCTTTAAGAAACAATTATAAAACGTACGGTGAAGAAATTGCAACAATGTAACGCGTCGTAACTTGATTAAATTTCTGGTGAGTAGCGGGGAGTGAACGGTGATCTATAATTATTCGTAAATTACCTGACTTAGACCAGATCGGGGTTCTGCCCGACACGCGCTGTGTCCGTACCAATGCGATGTCTGACAACGTAATTCATCTTGCCCACGAGATACGGCGCATAACGAGCCGAAGAAATATCGCCCAATGAGAAGCAGGATGAGCGTCCAGGCCTCCTGATGCGACCCGGTTACATTCCCGGGCGCATTCCGTCTACGCCTATGGCGATGCCGTCCATCCGTAGGAGAGGAAGTTTATATATCGGTGCGAGATAATCGCGGCCGCGCGCGCCAGTTGATTAAAGACAGGCGGACGTGGGGAAGGCAGGAGCGCGCGCGCAAGCGAGGATGTCCTTATTTCCGCGGCAGGAAATCGTTCGAACCGACGAATGAGCTAGAGAAAGAGAGAGAACTTATCTTATCCGGCACGTTCGACTACCGGCTCGAACTGCCGCGCCTTCGTTCGACTACCGGCTCTTTTATTGCCCGACTTTCTCGACTCCTCCGGTTAACTACAATATGGTGACCGTTCTCTCCTACTGTCGTGTTTCATCTCACGAGCGAGAGCTACCTATGGATTTCTTCAAGCCTTGCATCTGCGCGAGAACAAATGAAATTTCTTTCACGGGGAACGCTGCGGTTACTAAATCGGCTACTGCATGCAGTTTAAAATAAGAAGTAGCTGATAATACGATTGAAAATGAGCTAAAAATTTGGTATAATTTTGGAGGACGCGATATGAATTGAAAGATATAATTTTCTTCTCTAAAAATACAACAGAAATATATACCTTTATATATAGATTTTAATCGTAGAAATATTTACTTAAAATACTCCGAAAAAAAGTTGTCCTATTAGTTTGTACTATTTTGAAAGATTGACGTTCGTTTGTGCAATGGTGAATTTAGAGCTCTGAAATTCTTAAGCGAGGAATCATTTAGTAATCCCGCAGCATTTGGTACGTCTTGTTCATTTATTAAAATATTTTTTATATTTTTACTGAGAGCTAAACATTTTATAAGATATTAAATCGAATACGGCGTTCCCGCATAAGTTGTACAATGCATAATCCAATAATATTTCAACGTGTAACCAATATTGATTCGTTGCGAAATCAATAATAATAATTAAAGAACGATGTAGCATGTAGCATTTTTTTCCAAATCGTCGAAACGTCGCATGCATTGCGGGCATATAGAGCTTCGCGACTGCTAAATTATTGGTTCTGCGCTTGGCGATTATTTATTTCGCATTTTCGCGCGACGAATGACCGACGCGGCATGCAGAGAAGAAATTAATTTTTCTCATTGACGCGCGTTGTGGAAAAGGTTAACAGCGTTCGCCCGTAATTGATTCGACGTTCGTCGATCGCGAATCGACTTTCACTCGCGAGTGTTTTTCAGCGTCAGATATCGTCACAGTATCGGCGAACGAACGAATTGCACGCGCAAGAGAGGGCAATGCCGTATCGGGTAACGCGCCGCATAGTGTAAAATCTCGTTCGTTATCGTTGTCGCTAAATAACAATAATGCCGATGGAACGTCACGCCTACGAGCGTTTATCTCGTTCAACAAACCGTCGCGCGCGTTTGCCTTGAGTAAACTGTCCTCTACTACATTGATAGTGTGAAATAGCAGAGCAGTAGTATATAGAGAAACGTTATCGCTTCTAACAATTCCTTCCTATATTCTTCACAATCCTCTTTTATTCGCAATTTCCACACCTACATTTTTACTGCTCGAACAAATGATGGCTTGTAAACGAAGCTCTAATTAGTGACAGTAATTCTGACTTGCAAACTTTGTAAAAGAGCATGAAAATAAGAAAATTTTCAATCTATTTGAACAGGTATAGTAATAATAATACATAATAAAGAGTAGAGTAATAAAATGATAATGACCAGGATGAGATAGTGCATTCGTTTTCGATTTGTGACAGTTCGATAAGCTATGTATTGTAGTAACGTGATCGAGCCACTTGCCAATAAAGTCGCTAATAAATATCTGGGACCGTCCGTCCTTCGAAAATTCTCGAGAGAAACATTTACTTCAATTTAACTCATTATACATATATTATACAGATAATTAAAAGTGTTAAAATATTATTAATTCTAAATATAGTAAGCACCTTAAAACGATTATAAAGTTTTTATATTTTATAGGATTTTGTGTTACTATATCGAGCATTATTTTATATCACACATTTTCTAGAATCCTCAGATCAGCGCATTTCTAAGTATTTCGCATAGTACAATCTGAGAAAGAAACCACGATCTTTTGAATATACAACAATGATTATCGTCGAGAGTGAGCTTTTTCCCTACTCGCGGTGATTTGGCTTGGAGTCGGTACATTATAAGTTATATCGTTGGTATATAAGAAGACGCTTCGGAATTCTTTGCAAGAGGGTTTGACCATTTATAGGACAGCCCCCATCAGAGTTCCATAACGTACGTTTCACAATCAAGTCGGCGATTCTAGATCTATCTTGCTGGATCAATAACGTCTTTGAAATAAATTTATTATTATTATTTATGCAGTTAGTTTTTTTTCTTCGATATGTTAATAGAAATCGTCGATAAACTATTAGATAAATTTCCGAAAAATAAGTCGTACTTGATATTTCAAAATTCTTCTTCGCTTCTTTCTTAGTCGCTTGCTTTCTCGGATATTATGATCTTCATGGATAGTATTTCGTCACTATTGTCAACCGAAACTCTGTCTCTATCTGCTACTTTACACATCACTTTGTTATCATTTGATTCATAAATATTTTAATATAATCTATGTGCCTATTATCTTCTAATATAAGAATAATATTACTATTAATTAATTAAATAATGTAAATAACAGTATTTAAAAATTCCGAGTCAGTATCGTAAACTTTGTATAGCTTCATAAAAGTTTCGTTTCGATCTAAAAGTACTAATAGAATTAAAAAAGCGTTGCTATAATTTAGATCCATATCATTTTATCGCTGCGATAAATTTAATCTCGCAACGTTCACACAATGACAACCTAGATTATCACAAAGCAACAAAGTGTTTTATTGTCCATCATTTGCTCATGTGATGTACATGACAGATCGAAACGAGATCGAGATAGAGACCGTTCGTTCTCGTGTGAATTCCACCATTTCTAGGCATGTCTCGTAATAGAAGGAATTGTGTGCGATAAACGCGATTGATAATGGTCGACTCGAGTGAATTGTGGAAAAACGTAACTTATTTATCGCGATACCGCCAATGTCTTGTCCGCGTACCAAGGAACGTTACCGGGCGATCGATAAGTCCACGTACTAGAAAATTGTGCGCGGGCACGAACACATATTCCCCCCTTCTTATCGACTTGACGCTTTCATATCCACTCATATACCCAGTATCGTTTCAGCGAAATACGGCACTGGCGTTAAACATTGCGCTTGCAACCGCAGCCTTTTTCACTGGCTAAGCGTTTTATCGCCAGATAGAGAGGATACTTGTCGTCGACCGGTATCTCAAGTATGCGCGCGAACGAAATTACAATTTTTTAAATACATTTTATCCTCGATTTACTTCTGAGTTTCAGTATTAATTCTGTCAATATTTATATACATTGAAAATTAGAGCTCTCGAACTCTTCAATGATTTCAACGGAGATTAGAGAGTATCTTGATTTATGACGAATATCAGAGTTGAGTTTCCTCGAGCTTTGCTCTATAACGTTATTTGTAATTTTTATTAAATTGTAATAAATGTATTCTGCAATGCGCGGGGATGTTTGATTCACGTCTCATTCGGAATTAAATTGAAAAATATTTCTGCCATGTGGATAATATCTATCTTCTTTCCCGCCATAGTCCGCCATGGTGCAGTATCAAACTACGGTCTGTCGGGATGAGTTCTCTAATTTTTTTGCTACCGAATATGAATTTATTTGACACGCAATGTATCCGCGAATGTACGGGTTATTGCAATTTGAGCGTGGCTGCATAAATTTCGCCCAATATCGGCGAAAAACGCGCAATATCGACGTTATAAGTACGGCTGCCCACGGTCAGCGCGGTCGCGCTCGTTCGCATAATGAATTATTACGCGGTATTATTACGGCCGATGCCCGCGAAAGAGATCTCGAAATAACGTGTTATTGTGACCTCGATCGTGTTCCATCGTGATGCGTTTCGGCCGTAGTTTCCATTACTTGGCTCATCGCCCGATTCCCGTACGATCTCCGGCGTTGCACGTTGTTGCGCTTTTGCAGCTGGATATACATATATGCCGCATGTCAGACCGCTTGTAGACGATATGTCTTTCAACGGCGATAACAAGCCGAGTTTCTAGCACTGAGAACGTGCAATGTGTTCATATTATCACAAGATTAATCTTTTCATCGCGCTACGGTTGTCTATAGGAGAATTTTTCTTTATATTTCCGGAAATTGTCTATAGATCTTTCATTATCATCTATAGCGCTATCCTATCGTATATAAAATGTCAATTTTATACCAGCGATTTCTACACGATTCCCGTAGAAACAAAAGATACATAAGTAAAAGGAAAAGGTACAATCAATGCAATAAAGTGTAGGGCGAAAATGCGTTATGTCTATAGAAGACAAGGAAAAAACGAATTGTATCTTTATCTGGAGTTTAATACCATATTATTTATTAACGTTACATGATAGATGATGTTACATATGTCTTTATTATACATTAAATATTAATATTATGTTTTTATTCATCGCTTATTGTGAGTGATGTGTCTGCTTCTTTTGCAAAGATTTAATAGAATCTGGAGAGGAAGGCTAATAACGATTTCGATTATATCACTCGAGGATGAGCATTGCAGAGGCGATACCTAATTAAGATTCGCCGAGAAACCGCGCTCAGTAAACGGCCGTAATCGCTTGATTATGGCAATAATTAGGCGCTTCTTCGATTACGCGCACGCGGTGGGTGCTCCTTCGCCTGGACCTTCGTAATTCACTATCGATACGTTGCGGTGTGTTGCCGCTGCCGCGGAAAGAGGGGTCGGTATCGCGTGACTCTGGGCCCCGGGGAATCCCTCGATCCGGGAACCAATAAAAGGGGAAGCCCCCCATATTTAAGGCTAACCGGATTCATTAGAATAAGGAACGAGGGGATCGCACGATCTACTGTACGCTGTAGCTGTACGTGGCGCGAACTGGAGAAAGGGTCTCGGGTCCCCGCTACTTGGGTGCCTACCGGGTGTACTCCTACGCGTGTATTCAGTGGCGTGTTGTTGTCCAGACATGTTGAACGATGACGGACCTTTCTGAGAAACACTGGACTTCGCGTCTGTCTTTTTTGATAGAAGACAGCTTTCTCGGGGAACAAATAATACAACAGAGAATATAGAAGAAATAGTTATTGTATGCTAGGAAAATGGCGCCAAATCTTTTTCTACTGACAAACAGCTATGATTTTTTTTTAATGAACAATACAGTATATATTAGAGGAAAAATATGTCGCGTGCAGTGCAATATATCGATTCCTTGCTCCACAATAGTAGTTAGTCATAACAACAATAATAATAACAAGTTCAATTATCCGGCATTTAATTCGTATTTCATTCACGTGTTATTTAATATTTCCTTTGTTTCTGTTATTTGATATTTATTTTTCATGCGTTTCTGCGGTACACACGTAGAACAAGCTTTGTAAAGAAAATTTAAATATTCAGTGTAAGTCATTTCAATGATTTTAGATATAATTTCATGAATAAAAGAGAAGAAAAATGTTTCGCACGTAATTCTTTTTCGAAATCTCAGTTTATTTAGCCAGAATTTTTTTGTGATATAATCGCTCTTGGGTATCGATCGTCGACTAGCTATTTAATTCTTTACTCGTTTCAGAATACCGAAATATATTTGTCATATCCGGTGCGGTACGACAATCTTGCTACGCCATTGTTCATTTAGATGTGAGAAAGACACATAATTCGATTAAGTCCTGGCGGAATTGATTAAAAGTCGATCGACCTAAGGCCGACGTATCATACGATCCGCTCGTACGAAACCCGAATCGGAGGGAGGCATCCCCCCTGTTCCTCCAATCAGCAACGTGCACGAAAGCGCGGCGTCGTTTCGCATACCAGCCCAGCGTCCTGCTCCTCTGATCCTTCGCCAAGGATTCTATTGTCCTTGGCGATCTTCGCCACGAGCAGTTCTCCCGGTCCGCTTATCCTTCTAACTCGGCGTGTCCTCTCCCTCCTATCGCGTGTCGAGAGGCGAATCCTTTCTCCTCTTATTGCCATACAGGCTGCCTCTGACTTCTGACCACACGATCCCTACGCAGGAGCAGAAATCCTCTCTCGTGGTATCCTGGTAAATATTGGCACGTGGTAGCGCGAGGAGCGAGTTCGAAACTGTTCCAAAGCCGGGAGACCGGTTGGGCTCACGAAGGTCTACTCGGCGGCGCGTGAGTGTGGGTCTCTCTGGAAGGGAGGGGCGAGACGCACCTGTTATCCTGCGCCAGGAGGACTCCGCGTTCGTCGGGGCTTCCGGATCGATATTGCTCAGCCGCGTGAAGTTATTAAATACGGCCGAGCTACGGAGTGAATCATTTTCTTTGCACCGTGCATTGCCGTATCGTTTCCTATGAGAATGCTCAAGTTAATCGTGATGGAATACGGTGGACAACAATTTTTGGATTTATCTCTTGTGTTAGCGTTTTATATATATTTATTACTTCTGTACACCGTTTCTATACACCTCGTCGTGTTAATTATCACGATTGATTAATGAGTTCGACGTTTCTATTTAATAATTCGTTGAACACGTCTTAATGTCTTAATCTCCTTAAATGCCGATAATTAACTAATAAAATATGCTAAACAAGTAAAAAAGTATGTTAAATATTGCACGGAGAAAATCGCATTCACTGATGAACCAAATATTAAAATTCCAAGTCTGACCTACATTAAGAAATTGCATTAAATAAATAAAAAGACATACGTGAAATTCGCATAGCAAATTTCAGGATTCTCTAGCAGCGGCGCGTTCAGAACGTTTAACTATCACAAGCGGTCGAACCTTCGTTATTTGGTTCGCAATAATTAAGGGCTCTTTGGTGAGTAAGGTTAACGAGCTGCTAACGAGCAGTTGCGAATAGAACGATTATCATAATCAACGGCGTATAAAGATACGTCTTGAACGGATTTTTCTTTTCGATAGGCATGCTCCTTAGAAAATCGTCAGAATTGTTATTAAACAGATTTTATTACAGTTGATCATTATTTACTCCAAACAAATCTCGAAATCTTTTCGCTGCGTAAAATAATAATTCTAATTATTAGCAGCATTTCGTATCACTCACTCTTGTTTCACTAAAATATATATAAAATTGTAAAACAATATTAATTGTTATGCGCAAAGGGATTGATAAATGAATAGTCTCTGTTATATTTTTGTACAATGAGCTTTATTCACTTTCCTATACAAGTAACATAGGAACATTTTATTTAAAAAATAGGAATATTCTTTTAGAAATTTTGGCATATTTATAAAATGCATTTTTGTTTTATTAAAATTGCTCGAATGTAAAAGGCGTGTAGAAAAAAAACTTACACACGTACACACATATATGTATATATTAAAAATACAGTAATCCTGAATAGTAAAAGTAATATAGGATCATATGTATCAGAAATATTTACAAGTGTTTTCCCTCCCCAATGCTGGTTGTTGTTTGAAGTGCCTTGCGGAGACCACCAGTAACACTCTTCACCCTCGTAAAGCCTGAAATTTCTCCCTTTTTTCCAGGGAAAAACCGCGGTCCTCAGCGCTGTACGGTTTTAATGAGTCTCGTGCATTCAGCTGATGCTCTCCAAACTCAATGGCGTAATTTTAAGCGGGTGTCTCCTATTTCCTTATAAAGACATCTTTATGTGTTGCAGAAACAGTTCTGTTTATTAATCAGTTACAATAACAGTTCTGTTCATTAATTAACCCGTCAAAAACCGAGCGAACAGTTTTCGGAGGGTGTCACGGGTATCAAGCAGCTAAATAACATGACACCATGCGTGTTAAGTCTTCCCCATAGTTATACTATCACATACGCCTATCTTTTTCTTGCAGATTTCCCCTTTTCGTTAATCATCGTCCCTACAAGTTTTCAATATTTACATGCTGTATGGTAATCTATGTCCCGGGAAAGAGCCCCGACAGCGCGGGCAACGAGGACAAAGTAGCTTCGTTAAATGCAAATCGCTTCTGGAAGCGATCCAACAAAGAATATAAAGGACGTACGAGAGTAAAAGGCATGGCCGGTGATATTTCCGCTTGACAGATTCAGGCGTCGTCTTCGAGACGCGATCATCGATCGGTGTTCAGTTTTGCCAGAATTCAGTTTTATATCGCCGAGATATAATACCAAAGTTATATGCGAGATAAAGAGAAACTTATACAGTACATATAATGTAATATTTAAAACATACATTTTTCGCGAAGTTTTCGTATTTAGATGTTTTCTCCGCCCGCCATTTATTTGACATATGTCCATGTCACACGGGTTTTAAATGAGATAGTCAGCGACAGTGTCGAGACATAGGCGATGTAAGGGTAGAAGATGAAAATCGGGGTGCCATAAGCGCCGGCGCCTACGCGTCGGCATAAACATCGAGACGGACATTCCGTGTGCAGATCATCGGGCCATCCTTTCGACCGCCGTAAAGTCTGATAATGCGATAGGGGTGACGTGAAACACCATAGGGTTGAATGACAATGAATTCGTGGAGAGTAAATAGGGTATCCATAACCACAATGAAGTCTATCTAAGCTATCGTAATACATATGTCGTAGGAAAATTGTCAGATAAACATTTGACTTAAAAAACTGGTTATATTAATTGTAATAATGTAAATATTCTGTAAAAATTATTAAGTACTAAAGAATAAACTTACTTTAAAAGAAATTATTGTTGAATTACATAAGTAATCAAGTCGAAAAATAAAAACTGAAAATTGAAATACTTATTTCCAAAATGTTTTAAGCTCTTATCTTTAAAGAGTGAGAAAATTATAATTTTGACGTTCATTATAATACTTTAAAATTTGTAAAATAAATTTTTTTCTAAAGAGTGAATGGGGAATCGTAAATTTTTCAAAAACACAAATGCAACAATTTAAAAGTATAGTTTGTGATTTTCATATTGTGACATTATTTCTGATTTGGATTAAAATCCGAGATATTTGGAACAATTTGGAAATAATTTGTTTCTGTTTTTGTCTCTTTTTTTTTAAGTACAGTGTCGTATGGGTCGGAAAAAATAGAATGACCGCAATTTCTAATATCCTTAACTGTTTGCGAGGAAATTGGAAGTTTTTAGTTTAAAGCCTGCGGCACACGATGCTTTTTTTCCTACTGGATTGTTAGCTGGTCCAAGTAGAGGATTGTTAGCTTGTGTGCTTACTATCTTGTGGGCAATTGTGCTAGAAATTGTATGTCTGCTTGCCACGCTGCTGACAGATCTACTGGATTTCCATGATAGAACATGTGCTATTTTTCTTGCATGTTTCTGTGGCTCATTACGCGTGGCACAACCAATCAAACAGCTTGATTAGGATTAGGTTAAAGAAAAAAAGTTTGACGTATTCTGACGTTTGATGTAATCGACTCCACAAACGTCGATGATGTCGCTTTTGTCGTAATTTAGTAATAATTAAAAATAATTCAATTGCATTTTTTCGATGTTGTATTGCAATAGCAATGGTCTGTTCCATATTTATTTATCGGTTGACAGCTCGTATACGAAGTATGAGCCAGAAGCCCGTATTGTCTGAAGCCGAACCAACAACATAGTAGCACTGCCAGCAATGCTACCCATATGGTAGCAAGTACGCAATCTAACTAGCAAACCAGCAGGAAAAAAAGCATCGTGTGCCGTAGGCTTTACACCAAAAGTGGCGCGCGCGACATCGCGGTAACTAGAATGAAAGTCCATATGATAGCGTGAACATCATCCTTTTTCTTTCTCTCTCGGGACCGTAATGTTTGCCGTGAGTTTCATCCAGGATTCTAGGCGTGTTCGTCGAGTAAATCGAGCAATTTGGCTTACCGTGGCGAGCATACGTGCGGAATTATGTACCTTCCACACATATTATTCATATCTCAGCGAAAGTTTTTTCTTCTCGACGTTTACTTTAAACCACTTATTGGTCAATCTTTTGATCAGCATTTATATCTTGGATTTTTGAAGTTATAAATTCTATCTCTAAAAAAATTTATCTAAAACTTTGTGTATTCGATATTATGAATGAGGTTTATTTAACTGTAAAACGATATAGATTAGATGCAGCATTTTTATATAATAAATGTATACTAATAGTATTTAGATTGCAATAGACATTAAATATATTACGTTATCGTTCCACGTAAATCTAAGATATCAAAAGAGTGACAACGACAATATATTTTCCGGAGCTTTCACAAGACGAATTTCCAATTAGTAGCATCTAAAGTGTACATAGATAAAAGTTAAATCGCATCACGTTACGATGGGTACGTCGTCACCATTCCGCCTTCCTGCAATCCGGAAATTAGTTGTTAGTCGCTACGACGGTTAAGAGGAGGGTTAACGAGGGAATTTACGCGAGTTTCCCTACGTAGAAGCGACGACGGGACCGGGAGGCAGGCAACAACGCCGATGCGGGACCGAAATAACTGAGATTTATTTCGCGAGGGGTCCGGGACCGTTTGGCGCTAAACCCCGTTAAACGATGCCCACGCATACATAAACACGCACTCGTAGCGGACGCCTTAGCGTCGCATATCTTTGCGCGCTCGGTGCAATGCATAGGCTTGATTTATCGTGCGGTTGAAAGCCGCAGAAAGAGTACCTCCGTACTTCTCCAATCGAGAGACTAACTCTACGGAGAGGCATTCATTATAATGCGGATTATATGCGGATGCCGCGGTGGAAAGTGACAAGATATCGTTTTTTCGCGAGATTTTCTCAACAAATTTCCGGATTCAATGACATCCTCTTTCTTTTAACCGCGGACTGATTTCGACTAAAAAAAATCGCAATTCGAACGGTCGGCGCGGGACACAGAGTTAAACGAATTTTTCGGGGAACATCCCGCGGATGCACGCGAGTGTTCGTGAATCACGAAGCATCCGAGATTGCGAATTGTGGGCGTCCGGGGGATCGAGCGGTCGGGGATCGAGGGAAGGGTCCATGAAAGGGCCCGCGCGCGGTTGGAGTGGGACGACGTGTGGGACGGCACCGTGGTACCTGCGAAGGTGGTACGGGGGCCAACAGTTAGCGCCAGACGGTCAAAAACTCGCCGGACCGGCTGCCACCGCGCGGGCCTCTCCTCTTTTTCTACTCGTCGCTCGTCCTTTTGCACCGCGCGAGCTCCGCGTTATATATCAGGAACGCTCATTCATCCCAGCTTACTTTTCAGTGTGCACCCTCGGAGAAGGCGCGATCGCAAGTTAAAAACTGTTGCCCGAATCCTGTCGACTCGTATCAAGATATATCGAGTCATTTCTGCGTTATTATTGTATGCACAATAAGCGAATATTATTGTTTGTCGACGCATTTCCCTCATATATTGGGTTTACGATTAACTAAATTACGAGCGTATATACGTTTTAATTCTCGTAGCCTCGGGGATCATCAATGTCTGATTATGAATAAACCAATGGAATATTGGTCTCATATATCGTTAATTACTCTCTATGTTAAAGATGTGCGCATGATTATATGAATTGTATTATTATCAATATAATTAATATTGATAGTACGGATATACATATCGCTGAGCAAAATTAAGACTATGCGTTTATTGTAATATAAAGATTCATATTTATCAATTTAGTTCAAGGTCTATTTTCCACATTTATGTGGTATATTTAATGCTAAATGTGGTTATTCTTAGCTTGAGATAATACATTTTTATGTAACGCAAATGCATTAAAAAGTAAATAAAGTAAAGTAAAAAAAAAGAAAAATTTAACGCGTGTTTGTAACATTAAAAATGAAACAATGAAAATATGAGCCTAAGTTTCTTCAGTTATTCTTCACATTAATAACTCAGCGAGTATGAGTCCTAAAATGAAAGGATGTAGAAGGCATCCTCGCGTTGACATTGTAACCGGCCGAAAAGAGCCCTCTTTGTGTTCTTCATGGAGCCGACGTGGGGAGGGAACTTGGGGAAAAAAGCGAGAGCAAGATGAAATGAGATGGGGAGAGTGGGACGAAGTGACAGGAAGAGCTAGGCTCCCTTTCCTCTCATGATTCTCCCCGAATTTGCATGCGGGGCCGCCTTGGACCGGTCGAGATATCGATTCGCAGGTGGCTGCCCAGGGGGATCGCTTACAATACGATTTATTACGTGGGACCACCTGCTCGTAGAAATCTCAATCGCACTGCCTGAACGCCGCCATTGCCGAGCAATGACGGATGCTTTTCCACTCCGCTTCCCACGGATCTTCATTAAGACCTTTTCCTGATCTTCGTGCGTCTTGCGAGGCCAGCTTCTCTAAATCGCGATCCTTTGTTTCTATTCTCGGAAAGTAAACTCACCTAGATGTCGATCTGGAAGTTTTTTTAATTTCTTGGTTCATCCTCTATTACATTACATGTCACTCGGTAGTTTTTTCGAACAATTTTCACTTATTTTGAGTCGTCGAATTATATAGAAGAAAACTATTAAGAAAATGTATTAAATACGAATTATGCAAAATGTTTGAGTTATATATAATGTCTTACTTTGTTGAAAAATTATAACTAGATAAATATATAAAATTTTCTTATACGAATGCAACTCTATAATATGTTTAAAATCAAAATTTATAATGACATTGTCGAAGTAAAATGAGTTCTCCATTTATTGTTGAAAGTCGTGAAGAATAAGATCCGTAGTTGATTGATTCAGGTACCTTGACACTGGATGTGGTAAATGATGATATAACATCGAAGTTCGGTGAGTGGGAGTTCCGGTTTATGGTTATGGTATGCCGTGCAGCGATATCATTTTCAGGACTTTATATTGGACTTTCTGGAAAAAACAGGATTTATTTTCGAAGTTTGGAAATGGCAGTTGTCTCTAATGCTCAACCTGATCAGGCATTGTAAAAATCAAACCTCTTCGACCAGGCATCTCGTCTTTCTCAGTTGATCGAAGCACGCGCAAAATACGACAAAGTGCTTTTACTTTCAAAACTCGATGATTTAGAATCGAAATTCCTTGCAAAAGAACGTAAAAAACGCTACCGTGTTTCCATCAAATTGTCCATCTTGTAATTGCAATTCTTGCACTGCAACAAACTTTATCAGTGTCTCACACTGAATGAATCTTTGCGAGCCACTTTGATCGAGCGGGTCTCCGAATTGACGAATAAGAAAGAATCGTTCTCGAAAAGATTTTGAGAAAAGAAGGTGGCTGACAGATCGAGTAATCGGTGCATCAGCGTGGACTTGCGGCGCGATACCGACGATCGTCAGGAGGCCGCGACCAACTTCTTTTTTTTTTCACGTCGCATCGAACGCAGACACGGACAAATCGATATCGCTACTCAGCGCGGTGCAGCGAGTTTCGCGTTGTCCTACTGCGGCCGACCGACCACGCGCTCTCTCTCGGGGTCATTGACACCCCGACGACTGCCGTTTGATAAAATTGCAGCCGCTGCCGGAAATCTCGTCGTTGGCTGCACTGCGCGCGCGGCAACGTCAAAAATACCGTAAACCGATACCGCGGGCCGGCCGTGCTTCAATCTCGACGCCGCGTTTCCGCTCCCTCGAGCGTCGACCTCTTCCAACGTTCGCAAATTTCCGCGAGGACGACGTGCACTTTTTTATGCGCGATGATCGCGATTGTCGAATCGAATAACCGTTCGTTCGTCCGTTCGCTCGTTCATTGTTCGTGGGTGCGAGCCGTCGTTGAAATAGGTCGCGAATCGCGCACGCTGCGAATTTCTTTGTCGATGAGTATCGATCGCGGTCGCGATATATGCGCTTTTTTAGTATGTCGTCGGGAATTATTTTCCATTTCGCGAGGTGCATCTCGGACAGACGTTTACGGGTAACAGAGCGAAAATGAAGCCGTTAAAGATGAAACAGATCTTGGGTGAACGAAAGACCGTGTAATATTTCCAGTTTCATATTAATTTTTCACCACAACGTTTTATATTAAAGAACATTTGCTTCAAAAGTTCAATCACTCGCGTTCATTTCTATCTTAATAATAGTATTTTAATGGCGTTTTCATCAGTTTTGCTGATTCCACGCATAAATTTTGGACATCATTCTTTCTAATTTAATTAGTTTTTTCGGAAAAATAGGAGAAGTAAATAAGGAATAAGGAATATAATAATATTTTTTATTCATAATACTAGAATTTCACACTTGAACATGACAACCGTTTATATTTTCTAATCTTTCAGAATATGTATATGTAAAACTTTTGATGCAACTTTACGCTATTTTACTGTATCATTTACTCTGTTTTGATTTACATTTTAAAGTCTTAAATTTCCATATTCATGTTACATCTTTTGATTTATACATCTCCACTTTTCAGTTTACGCATGGAACGCGTTTATTTCGCATATTTGTTCGAAAGTTTAATTAAAAATCGTACATCTGATGATACAACGATTAAATGCAATTTATACATACTCCTACATTTCATTTAATGTTTGCCATGCGACTTTTTAGATACAATTCGCTACGTTTCATATGTAAATTGAAGAGATACATCGATATAGATAGACATCGATTGCATTTAGATCGTTGATAAACGTGATCCTCGTTCTCGACGGAATTGTTCGATCGCGAAGCGCTCGCGACGTAACGGGGGGGAGAGAGGGGGGGCTGTGGATGGGCGACCTTAATCAGCCATCCGCAGCCCGTAGGACCTGCGTATTCGATCGTATGAAGCTCCCAACGACTTCTTGTCGCTCCTGCGATCTTGCTCTAGCACAGGCCCTCTCCTCGTTTCTACCGTGTACACGGTAGAGAGAGCGTGACTCTCTCCCGCGTGGCAGCACCGGTTTGGTCTTAACGATCCCACGAGGAAGAGGTCGCCCGCTCGTGCTCCTTTCCAGCTCCCGCTTCCTTCCTCCCTACGCCGAAGTAGACCTCCACCATCGCCACGTCGGACGTGTTTTCTAGCTCGTAACAACGTGCAGGCGTTACGTCTCCGTTGGAGATCCGATTATCATATCCACGTCAGACTGTCTTATTGTCATAACATAATACGGTATTAGATACAATGGCGAGTTTAAATTCGCATTGTTAACTGCAAAATCGCTACATTAGCTCTCGCGTGACGATAGATAACAGCGATAACCGATATGAGATACGACTATCTTTTGCTATTTAAAGCAGTGAAAAATTCAGCTCGCCGATCGCTAGCTCATATCGATTTTTATTCCTGCTTCCGGACATCCAGCAGAGCTCTGGTCTCGTTCTCTCTCTCTCTCGCTCTTCCTAATATGTATACGTATGTGTGTATGTGTTTGGCGCGCATGCACTTCGCGGTTACAGTTGGTAACGAGGAGGTAACTTGCCTCGATGACGGGACAGTTGGACGGCCCCGCGCTCTTTTGCCTGAGCGACGATGTAATTTTCTCCCGGCTATTTCTCTCCGCGCGCGCCGTTCGCGCGATGGCCTGGCTCGCGTTATGCTCGCCTGGTACCATGGGCAGCCGGACGCAGACGTGCAAGATGGCACGCCCAGCTGTCGCCACGCAGACGCCGTCGATGCTGGCAGCCGCCACGGCAACAGGATCGCATATGCCGGCTATGGTGTCTCGTCGTGGTGTTCCCGCGATCACGCACGGCCTTCGCTATCGCGAGTGACGCCGCTAGCGCTGGCATGGCCAGCTAATAATAGTGATAATGCCGCCGCGTGCGCACTCGCGCAGCGCCGAGCGATACCGCGCCGTCATAGCGCTGCGGTCTTACGATCTCGCGTCCGCATCGGAATCGAGCCTCGAGCTTGCGGAAAATCGATTTCCGCCGCTGTAGCGCAATCGCCGAGCGACTCCAATTTCATTAATTCAAAACTAGTTTTTTAGTTTGTCGAGGATCGTTGGAATCTAAAAAGAGATTTACGAGAAAAATATTCGTTGTATATAATGCGTAAAGATTCGAGAGTTTTTCGAGATTTTTCTTTCGATGACGTAGATAAGAAATGAGTTGTAAGGATTGACATAAGCTCGTGCCAAAGGTGTAATTTGATCGCTAGAACTAATGATTAATTTTTATTATTTAAGTATACCATACAATTAGTAAAAAGAATAAATATCTATTATCTTTAAAAAAGACATGAAGACAGAAAGTAAATTAGTCAATTTAATTATTTATATATTCCAATAAAAGTGGGAAGGCTTAGAAAATGCATTTTAAAATTCAATAATTAAAAAAAATTACGAGCCAATCATTGTGACTGCTTTGATAATCTAGAGTAAAGAGATGTCATTATTATAAAAGTGCATCGCTACATAGAAAATTTCTTAAAGTTTTCTTTGATCTCTACGTACGTCAGCTTTTATGAACAATGAAATTTTATAGACTTTGATTATTTGAAAAAGCAAGTGACAAATTGATATTTGCGAAGAGTAAATTGGTTCATAAGCAGATCAGGTTTTGATTGGAAATACTGCGGTATACATTACAGATTCTTGCCAGCAGTGAAATTTTGAAAAGCAATGATATATTAATTAATGACTGATTTAACCGGCTAGACATTTCTTTGTTCTTTTTGCATTCAGATAAGGAAAGTGATATAGAAAATGCAGTAAAAAGTACTAAAATGTATCTTGCTCCACTTCGACTGCCCTTCGAATCTCTATCTATAGAATTTTGATTGAATCGTTAAATCTATCGTTCAATTGTGCGGTATCTTATGCTAATTGGAAAGCTTCCATTGCAAGCTTTCCTGTCTTTCCTTTGTGCATTCGACCGTTCGATTTTTCCTTTGTTCGCGGTCTCCTCGATTTCTCGATTGCGATGTTCCCCCTTTCGCGGTGCAAAACGCCGCTCTCCGTACCTCGATCTCGACGTCACGCCGTCGCTGCTTGCGCGGTCGTACAATTTACATCTCTGTAGCATGCATATTTTCGCGATATGTAAATCGTTTCTTCCCGTTGTTGCCGCTGTAACAGCGTTGTTCCACACCGGCGGATTTACATAATTGAGACGACGGACGGACGAATCCGCGACTCTCCTCGGAGATTTCATGTGTCGACGCGTCTCGTTCTTTCGTCGCGACCGAAGCTTGAAAATGCCCAAGATAAATAAAAGAGAGGAACACCAATGAAAATTTAATAGTTGCTGAGAGGCTGCGAAAATAAAACTTCGCTATCATTAGGTGTAAAGGGGAAAAAGAGAGAAAGCGCTGTTTTCATTTAAATTTTATGACATTTATAATGCAGCAAGCAGAATGAAAGATACGATCGCAAATTTGATCTAATAAATCATATACGCTTCGGTTATGGTTATATGTATATCGAAGATCTTTCTTTCTCTCTAAATTTCTTAGAGTGAAATATAACTCTAATCGAGTGAAAATACTGCCACTCGTAAACAGTGAAAATTGACTTTTCATAAAAGTAACTGTTTAACTTTAATGTAGTTGGAGTAATGAACATGTTACTCGTTTCGAAGTGAACAATTTATTGAATCAAAGAATTTCACACCATATGAGTGTAAAGTCACTCAAATTCAAGTGGATTCGATCAATCAAGTGTTTGAGTGAATTGCCGCTCTAAGAAATTTAGAGAGTTGCAAACGGATTGCTAATAATTTGCAAATCGTAACTTTTCGCCAGTATTGATCGATGAGAATATATACTTATTTTAATTTTTAGTTTATTTCATTAATTTTCAAACTGTCTGTCTTATTTTACGAGAGATTACACTTTTTATTACGACTTATGTCTATTTCTACCAATGCAGATTAACTTTAATCTCGGTTTAATTTACTGTTAATCGTTTTCTAATTCTTAGGACTGAAAAAAGGTAGAAAGTAAATTAAACTGAGATTAAAGTTAATCTGCATTGGTAGAAATAGACATTAGAAACATAGAGCTGTGCGTTAGTTTAACTAATATGGATGGACGGTTGCGAGCAGCTCGCGCAAAACTGCGTATTACGACATGCTCGCGAATCGAGATATGTATCTTAATGTGTCACGAGATTCCGTCTAAATTTTTTATTTTTAAATTTTTATTTCTTCCACACGTTGTAGGATAAAAATGAGATGATCGTGTACATTCTGTTCCGATTATAGATCGGTGTTCGCTAATATTTGTAGATCGGTGTTCGCCAAGATTTCTTCGTCGCGGCGAACGGTGGCATCTCGGCTGTCTGCTCGCCTGCCTGCCTGCAGTATTTGCATCATGCAATCGCTGCGCAGCTGTGCGTCTGCATAATGTATTTGCCGAGTTGCGTAACATAGCGAAATCGTTGTCGCGAGAATGAGGAACGTCATGTCGAACGGCGATTGGGAGGAACGGCCGAAAATGGCGGTCGTGCCGTCGTTGAATTCTAGAAACTAGCGAACTTGGCCCTCGCTCCTGCCACGCCGATTGGCCGATTTCGTCCTTGGTTCTCGCAGGGGGTCGAAAGCATTTCCTGCCGTGCCGGAGAAGCGTCGCCATCCTGTGGTGAGCCTCCAAAGCACGGAAAGCTCCACGCAAGCGAATTGTTCATCGAGCCCACCCTCTGCGCTTGAACTCTCCACCCTCTTCCTCGGGCTACCCCTATTTCGGCGCCGAGGGGTTGGTAATTTCTGGCAGGAGCGCGATTTTATCGGCCGCGAATACGCGAGGGTCGACTTGTGAAAAAGCTCGCGGGGGATGACGATGGCTCTGCTTGTCTCTCAATGGGACATTTAATTTGTAAAATTAATAAATTTGTAAAATCAAAAATATCTTACCGTCTTACGAGTTTTCTACATTCTACTTAAATAGAAAAATTAAAAAACATTTTGCCTCAACTAGGCCCGGTTCTGTGTAAATCCAAATATTGTTTTGCCATTTACTTTAACAGTGCAAGAAGATATAATCATAGAATTCACTATTTTTGGAAATGGAAATTTATAAATGATCAAAATGTATTTTTGTATTTGCAATGTCTTTTCTGTATTTTTTCTAGTTTTATTCCGCATTGGTAGTTTGTCTAATGAGATTTTTTTTGCAAATTCTACCGAAGTTTGAAGAACTTCCTAAATGCTAATGAAATCTCCCAAATAGCTTTGGAAAACTACAGGATAGTTATCTGATATCTACCTTCTAGATAGCTTTGGATAATTACGGAATAGTTATTCTCGTCAGTAGTTATACATAATTCATGATGAAACGGTATTAAATTAACGTGGGATGTTTGCAGTCTCCGTAAGTTCGATTTATGTGAAGATAATACTGCAACTTTAAAACAGCTCTCTTACTCTAAAGAACATCTGAAAAAATAATGTTGGTGCAAGCAATCCAATGTATTCGGAAAAAACAAACATTTCTTCTTTTTTAAAAGAGAAAATAATCTTTAATAAATAATTAAGAAATAGGATTAATTACTAAATTATTTTCACGAAAAGCCTAAAAGTTCTTTTAAGTATTAAGAAATTTTCTTGCAAGTTGTTTCGTTCTCTTTCTTTCTCTCGTTAATTTTTATCATTATATTTTATTTATACGTGTTATTGTACTTGATATCTACAAAGAAGTAAACAGTTTTACAATTTATATGGATAGAAATCGAAAAAAAGAAAGATTTGCGAAAGATAATGATCGAAGAAGTACTATGTTACGATAAGAGTGTTATCAGGAAATAAATTTACTTTTTAGCATTCTCTTTACTCTTGATTGCATCACATAGCAAGAATCGATTCATTAGGTCCGTTTCTCTTTAATTATATTTTCCGCACTTGTTATTTCTTCTTATCTTTCTCTTCGGAAAAGTTCAATTTAAATAAAGAAAAAATTTTTGTAAAATAAAATACGTTTGAAAGAAAGTGCTCCTAACATTTCAATTTTCCGTTGGACCTCAATACACCTTTCTCTCTTTCTCTCGTATTCCATAGTTTGGATCACGCAGAATCGTCACAAACATATGTATATCGAATGAACGTGTCCGACCACGTGCGCGCACGCATTCGGTGATGCAACATGTACGCGGTGACGTAACGATGGCGATCGCGAGCGTAAAAGAGTGAGAAAGAGGGAAAGAGAAAGAAGGAAGAGACGCGCGTGATATCGAGTCAAAGTAACGAGTCGACAACAACAACGGAGCACAACGGCGACGATGACGCTGCGGGCTGCGCTTGCGTGCGCCCTCGTTCTCTCCTCTTTATACACACAAGTATACACCGCATATCGGGGAGCGTGCGCGCGTATCCGTCATCTTTCACGCTGCTTGCACCCCGTAGGGATACGTCTCCCGTTTCGCGGAAACTCTCGCATCGCCCTCGCATATGCGTCCCGTACACACAATCGTCGCGCCACGCTCTACCTCATTCCACTGCGCTGCCTGTCGTCAGACAGCTGCGCGACGACCGTGACTGTCGCGAGTGTGCGTCGGTCAGACCTGTGTGTTGTCACGTGACGACGACACACCGTCGCGACGCGACATCGAGGCTTGTCGCTAAGAGTCTTGAAGGGTGGAGGAGACCACCCTTGTCCTCCCGGGTGTCGCGAATCACCGCGCCGACGTAACACCGTGCACCGTGTGTTTAACTACTCGGGTCCTCGGGACGGCCGATTTATTCGGCCGAGGGCAGCGGAACGACGTAAATACGCGGCGAGATCGATAAGGGAGTACGAGGGAGCGCGGCGGCTCCCGTATTTCGCTTGCCGTTCGTCGGCCGTTCATGGGAAAAGTGGGTCGACCTACCGCACGTTGGTGGAAGGTGAGTGTCTCCGTTGTGTTACGTCACTGCCACGTTATCGGCCAGAAATGGAGTCGCGCGTTATCGCGGGGAAGCGGCCGAGGTGCTCTCTCTCTCTCGGCACGGGTGTATAGGCTCTCCGATGAGAGAGGACTTCACACTCTCGTAGGTGTGGTGTCAACGTGCGATTTCCAATTGCGGGAGGTGCGTGCGCGTCGCCGCGGTGAATTCCGACAGCGCGCCCCCGGCAGGGGCGCGAGCCACCGGAGGTAGGGTCAATTAGGATAATTACAGAGCAACTGAAGCGTGTGACGTCATCCTCTTCGCGTTTCTCCCATTAAGTGAGCGAGCTCCTTGGCGCGCTCGCCGTGCTCGCAAAACTCGCGATAAGCAGCAGTCACTCTCGACAATCTTACTTACTAGAAATATTCGCGATGTCGCCTACGATTATCCTGAACGACGTTACATCGCGCGCGAGTGAGTTTGTATGCCGTAAATGAGAGTATATCTCTCTGTGATCGATTTCGTCAGACGTGTAAGAAGCAGCGCATGGTTGATCCGATAGCGACTTCGAGGTAATTTCCTGACAGAAATATCCGGCGAAGATGCATTCCGCGCGATAGCGTTACTTCAGGCGGAGATTTAATCTCCGTCTGTTTGTCTCGTAATGCTATCATGTGCACGCACGTAATGCTGGAAATAGAAGTTCGTAATGTAAATACGCGACCTTGGCGTCCACTGCCGATGGAACAGCACGCATAGGGACGGACTTTCGTAATGGCATTTAATCAATATCGAAGCGCTGTTTCAAAGTCACCTATACTTACGCCGCACATCTCTTTGCAATAGTATAGGAAAAAAAAACAAAGGCTGAGCGAACTGAATTTACGATTTAATGTAATTTTTTATGATTTGGTTTTCTACTATCTAAAATATATCAGGCATCAATTATAATTCTTACTCTCTCTCTCTTGCTTTTAATTGAGTATTTATTGAAATTGTTTAAATCACACTTTAAATTGTCATCCATAAAAATAGAACAAACGAGAGCAACACAACACGAAAGTATACACGTTATCTTTTGTAATTGTGGTCGTTTCCGGCAGTGCGCATGTGCAGCGAAAAGTGTAACAAGTAGTCGAGCATTCATAACTCCAGTTGAGGCGTTTGACCGAGTTTCCGTTCGTTAGAACGTAGTTTCATTTCTCTCGTTTGAATTTAAAATAAATAAAAATTTACAGCAATAAGATTAACGCATTAATGATAACGCTATTTTCTCGGGTGCTTTAACAGCCTCTTTGAGATGCAAAGTAATATAGGAGAGTGACGTTCGCTCGTGGCGATCACATCGTAGCGATTACGATTACCTACTTCCTAGCTGCGCCAATCGCGGCTCCAAACGCGATCGATCGCAGAGAAATCTCCCTACGGGCCGGTAACTAAACTGCACAGACGGAGAAACGTGAAATAATTTATTACGCCGGTAGAATCTGTGGTTAAAAGTCGCGGAGATGCAGATTAGAAAGCACCGATCGCGGGTGCGCTGAGCTGAGGTCGTAGACGTGACTTCGAAATGACGACAACAATAGGAGGACTCGATGCGATCTCCTCGTTCCCAGAGATGTTACACGCCGTCGTTAATTTCATACCCGATCGCGATAACCTGCACGACACACACACGTGGCGGATCGTACCGGCGGATAAATCAATATATCCAAGACTCCGTGACTGCGTACGTATTGAAGAAAGGATAATATCCGTGCACGAGATATTTGAACAACCGGCCGTTCTGTAATCATTTAACGCGACGCTCGATAAACTGGCCTAGTAATTTGCGTCGCGCGACAATTTCGCGGCGCGTGTAAACATAATGAAAGCTCGACGCGGTCTCGTAAAACAAACGAGAGGGCGGCGATGTAGGTGGAGAATATAGGTATATACGAAGCTGTGGCTAAATATAGAGAAGCGCTTTTATGGGGCGCGCGGGTCGTGAGGATCCGACGGACCCCGATGGCCTTTACTCGATCGGAGGCTCGCTCTCATTAAGACCAGCGCGAGGCGCGTCGTGCAATCAAATTCTCGACGTGATTTCGTAGCGCGAGACACGGGATCGTCGGCTCGATTCCGCGAAGCCGGAATATCAACAATCGTAGAAAATACCGAAATGATGAAACGTGGAATCGCAATGCTATTATGTCTCGGATATGTAATGCGCCGCTGGTAGTTCCTGCACACGCGATTGATATGCTATGTAAAATTGTATAAGCGGGTATTACGAGAGAGAGAGAGAGAGAGAAAAAGTTTACAGTCTCGTCGTAAATGGAATATGTACTTGATTTAGAGATGATTAAAACAGGAGATACGATGCATTATTCGCATATATAGTGTTACTTTATATTTTTATGTAGTGCGACAAATATGTAACGTTTGTTTTCCTTGAGATTAATTAAGTAGTATAAGATGAACTAGGTATAATAGTCTCTAATGTCACCTAAACTTAAAGGCCCGTATTTAAAACGCGTTTCTAAAGATGTTAGCGCGTTTTTATGCCATTCTATCTTTATCATTCAGTAAACGTAAAACAAGGATAGAAAACATAAAAACATAAAAACTCAACATCTTCAGAAACGCGTTCTGAATACAGGGCAAAAAGTTTTTCAGTGACTTTCCGCTGAAAATGAGATATATTCGGGAAAATGGTATTTATGCATGGGTTTTACCAAGAAGTTCGATTATGGAAATACCAAGTTTGCTGGAGATTATTTTATCAGATGTCACAAAAAATATTCAAAAATTATGCATGGCATTAAACTTTTATGTAAGAATCTAAAAATGTAGAGAATTAGAAAAATTTTGTAATTTATATAATGATTTTTTCCGTAAATGCTATTATTATGTATTTCAAGCATTTGATTTCTTCAATCTTTGTTGATTGAGTGAACATTTAATCAATCAATCCGATTTAATAAAGTCTATCCTGTAAGCGTCTTTACAAACTTGTCGATAACTTTATCGATTAAAATAATGACATCCTTTGTTCTCTTCGAGCGTACTGATTCTAGTAATGTCTCCGACCATGAGTACGTTTTGCTCGACTGGTCATGAAAATCGGAGAAGAAACCAGGAGACCGAGAAAGCGTACCGAGATCGACTTCAAGGACAAATAATTTCCTTACAAAATCAACGAAGCATTCTATTAGAAGAGCCGCTTTTTGTTCTGATCTGCTCTGCCTTTATCAAGTTCTGTTATCGTATCGCAGCGATTCAAGATGATTAAATTTAAGCTAAAGTCGATAAAAACTTGTATGATTTGGGAAGAATTTATATTATTTGAGGAAAAAGAAAATTTGTTTAAAAATATTAATTGGGTTTGATGAATCGCTTTCACATTTCGAGATGTATTATAATTTGCAAATTTACGCGTGCGTAATTACTGTTGGATATCACGGCGGTAGTAACCCGATTGGCTCCGGCGAAGAAAAAAAAAATGCTCCTTTGTCTCATTTTTTCGGTCGGACGGTCGGCCGATCGGTCGGTTGTCGGAAGATCGGCCAGCGAGATAAGCGAATCGCCTGCTTCCCGATCCGCAACGGATGATCGGCCGGCGAGAAGTGTGTGAAAGGTAACGTGGGCGGGTGGAACTTATTGCGGTGGGTGGGCCACGCCGAGAGATAGAGAGAGCGTGTGACAGAGATGAACGGCACGCCGGTTCCTCTGATCGTGCGCGTGACAAAGAGAATGAGGAGTCGCCGCAGCGCGAGCGGGAGCGAGAGGGCGCGGGAGACAAACGATGAAACGGAGCGTGGAGATGCTGCGGCTGCGAGAGCAAGTGAGAAAGAACAGAAGAGTGGTTCTGTTGTCGGGCGTGTGACGAACGACACTCGAATGTAGTTAGGCTAAATGTGTGCACCTGAGAGGGATAGAACGTCATGCGGGACATTTTATGTGTGCATGTATGCGTGAGTGTGTGAAGATGATGCGTGCGTGATTGCATGTTGAGGACGGTTGGGAAGAGAAGGACGATGAGAAAGCGCACGTGTTGAAGAAGGGAGAGAGTGTGGGATGGCAGGACGAGCGGAGGAAGTATAGAACGCGTTAGGCTGTAAAATGCGCTGCTGAGGGGAGAAAAAGAGAGCGAGAGAGAGAGAGAGAGGAGCTGTGTTGTCGAAAGAGAGATGCACGTATCGATGGAGTGTCGATCAAGAAGAGATAGAGAGATGATCTCACGAACGCTTATTGTGACGTTGCGTGAAAATCCACGCGTTTGCGTGATTGTGAGACGAAGGAGGGTTGAAATTGAATGGATAGAATCACTCATCAGGTAGAGAGCTTCGCAGAATACAGTTCCTCGATTTTCCTCGCTCACAACATTGCGATGACTCCGCCGCGATATATATCTCTGGTCGAACTTTGATCTCGACAGTGCGAAGCAAGCTCGCACCCTTCGAACAAATTTACGCTTGAACTAAAATCGGTCGCCTAGAAGTGCGATAACGCCTTTGTATTATATAAACTTTTTGTAGAAGAGAGTATAAAGGGATTGAGATATATAATCCGATCTTTTTGTAACGTGACACGATAAAATGATTGAAAGATTTACTGTAATAATGATTATGCAACTATATTTTATTTTCAAAGCATCGAAGGAGAAGAATATTTATTTTTAATCTTTTCAACTTATAGAGATAAGTTGAAAAGATTAAGATTCTACATTAAAATTTCTTACAATATGCTGTTTATTTTTATTACATTGATTAAATAGACCGTACTAACGGATGCCGTCATTTTGATGTTCGCAGTTATTCAATGAGGGACGATATTCGCATTTAGAAAAGCACGATGAGAGGTGGTGCTGGTGATGGTGATGGTCCATCTATGGTTACCGTTCCCGCTTCGGCATCCCTTAATGTAAGTACATCTTTATTTAATGTACAGTGACTCGCGTGATTGATCAAGTGTTTTGAGAAACATTTATTAAGAGTCCACTCAATTAAGTTACTTTATAGGTATTTTATTTGGATTTCTTTTTTCTGTTTTCCATATCAAAAATTTTTAGGAAATTTTTAAAACATTTGATCAATTTCACGACATACTGTGGGTTTATTCTTGGAAGAATCGATCGACCACACGAGGTGTCGTAGTATCGCGACGATGCTTTCGCAACCCAATTATCGCTGCCGACTTTATCACCAGTATATGGGCAACCGTCAGTTGAGTAATGAGCATGGAGAACCGGTGCAACAAGTATCCCAAGAGTCCGGTAGTCGTACGCAGGTCACCATCGATCGTGTTCGATTAAGCGTCTGGCTCGATCAATAGTGCACTTTTAAAGCAATTTCCATCTCCTTTTTTGCTTCACCGATTCTTACCTCTTACACACCGAGACAGACTATTTCGTATCTCGGCCGTCTATTAACAGAACTGCTTTTTCCAGAAGCTGTGTCAATATCTGTGCGCATTAAAACTGTTCATTTTAATATTAAGAATGGATAATTTTTGAAGAGTGAATATTTTATTTTAAGAATGAATATTTTATTTTATTATGTTTCATTATGTCACGTTAGCATATTATATACACAAGGAGAACAAGTTCATTTGATGTTAATATTTGAGTATTTAATTTCGCATAATCAAGATCGCATGCTACGTGACATTCTCAGAGATGGGATTAATGCGGGACGATTTATGGGGTAAAGTGAAATAGGGGACAACTAGAGCTCGGAAGGGAAGCAAGTTTGGGACAATGTGTGTATTCATTATCATGACACCTCTGTCACTTTGTTCCATCAACATTGGATAATTATAATGTAAATTAATTCAAATTTCAAGATCAACACAGTTCTGCAAACTTGATATTATTTTATACAAAGTATATCGAGAGCGAGAGGAAGAGAAAAAGATCAGAAAGAAAGGAGAAAATTTTATATTTACGTGATATATAAAATAAAATACAGAGTAAAATACAAAATACATATTTCTATATAAAATATCTTTTTATACATAAAATGTATTCAGTTATAAAATATAGTTCCGAGATATTGAATTTCTAATTTCAATAACTCGAGATATGAAAGCTAATAACAGTAATAATCTGTCGCTGCGCTATCATTTGTATATGCTATTGATAAAGGCCATTAAGACGCGCGACGTGAAGAATCGAAGTAGTCAGACGTCGCTAAAGTAACCTTCGTGGAGCATACCCGCTAAAATATTCAGCGGGGAGCTGGCTACCCGGGAGATTATATCGGACTTCTTCGGTGCCTCTTCGCGGGGAACAGTGCCATAAATCATGTATGCCAGTCGCCTTCCGCCATGTAAATTTATCGATTCCACGCGAGCCTTTCAATTTCAAGAGGCGACGCCGTCGACGTTACGACGTCAGGACGGAGACGTCATGGGCATGTTTACGTGACAAGTCATTCGCGTTATCATGCCACGAAGCAGCAAACGCTTCTACAAGTTAAGAGTGTTTATGACAATTTTCATCTGCGATTGAGTCAACGATGCTCATACGATGTCACGCGAGTTAATCGTCGCGCATTTGCAACTTCATAAAGGTCCAGGTATATCCAGCCTCGTGTCACTTTATGATTGCACGCGACCATGTAGCGATCTAGCCACTATGTTGGGGCTGTCGGGGACTAGTTACTAATTAGCTTTAAGTACTACGCAAGGCCGCGGGCGTTACGGCACGTTCCCCGGAGATGGAGATGTCGGTCGATCGAAGGACAGTTATTTCAGCATTCGCAGCGCGGCAATGGCATTTACGGAGAGCATCCGCCGAACTGGTTTTCTCCGGTAGGCTTCGATAATGCGGCAAGCGGCACTCGTTTTACGGAAAGTTATTGCGGGTAAAAATTCCGCGAGCGATTTCTTCGATTGATACGGCACTCGAAAGTGATCAAAGAGTTTGGGATTATTGTAAAATAACAATTTTCCCGATTGTCCGTTTGGATTTCAAGAATCCAAGAATTGTATACTACGATCAGGATTTGAGCAGCTAAATATTATTCTTTATATTACTTAAAGTTATCTATGTTAGTTAATTTTAGGATTAATGATTTTCTCTGTGAATCAAATATTGTTTACGAATAATTAAAAAAAATTTTGAAATTAAATGTAATTGAAGTGTTTTTATGTCAACATACGTTAAACACATTCAGAGTTGTTTAAAAACGGTTTTGCGTTAATTATGATTCGCAGTTTCTGACGGCCGAGGATAGCATGAGCGACGACGTATTCGAAATGGACGACGATCGCTCTTCTACCGTCACGAATGTCGTTTCCGGAGGCCTCACGCCGGCAACCGTGGAACGACCCCTCGAGAAGACACCCTCACCTACCGGATACCGCGATTATAAGCCACCTGCCGAGGTGCTCAGTAACAACTACAGCACGACTTTTAGGACAACGAGCGACTTCGACAGCGTAAGAAGCGCCTTGAAAAGGGACCAGCAGAGAGACGATAATTTCGCTCACAAGGTATGTACGTCGTTTAATATAAGCCGTTAAAGAGATACATAAAAAATTCCAAATGGAATTTTCTCTCATCCACAAATAATATTAATAAATAAACTCCTCGTCTGTTTACGAAATCTCATTTCTTTTGCGGTAAAATAAATCATACTTTGACGTGATATCGTCGAACACGCGTAATTCGGCAACGAAATGCGCGCGCGTTCGCAAAATCGTTGTCGATCGGTAGATCACCACGCTTCCGAGATGCAATGGGATTAACCTTGCCTTCCGTGCCAAGGACAAGCCGGCCTCCTCTCCCTTGGCAAACCCGTGGAATAATGATCGGGAATGCCAGAAGGTCCGTGGCAGCCGTGGTACGGCCCCCAAGACGATTCTCCCGTCCTTCATTTCGCGTCTTCGTTCTCTTCTTCGCTTCTCGCAGCTTCTCTCTCCCGCCATCCACTCTCTTCCGTCTTTTTCTGCACTTCGTCACGTCCTTCTCCTTGCCTCGTTCGCGAGCGTGCGAGCACGTCGCGAGCTTCCAGCTCGTCGTAAGATTCCTCTGTCTTCGCCGTCTTCTTATCTGCTCTTTCGTTGTCTTCATTCGCATCCGGTGGAACGCGATTCGCGGATAAATTTACGCGTGTTAGATAACATCTGTAGCGTCCTAAACTTGTCTAACCGTCTATGGGCAAAATCATCTTTTTCAATAATGTATATTTTTACAATTATTCTTACTTTTTTTATAAAAGTCGCAACATTCAGGTATATTTAAAAATCTTTCTTTTCGTTTAAGTTTCATATTTGAAACTTAAACGAAACGAAACGACAAATGCAAGTGCGAATAAGTATAACAGGATGTGATAACTTTGATAACAAAAAAAATATAAGCATTATCAATACATGACGTACGTAGTAAAAAAGAAAGATAAAATGGTTAAATATGTTTCTATTATTAAACTAAAAGTAATGATATATTAAAGCGAATTGTTAATTATTCTGGAACCATTATAAGAATTGGGCAAGATGCCTAATATCTTAATGATAGAACTTTTAAGAAATCATTTTTGATAATTCTTATTGATAATTGATAATTGCATGCGACATGTCGCATTATGCGCGATGAATATTCGCGGCGGACAAACACCAAATCGCCGAGATCCATCGGAGTCTGAATTCTCGATTGGTTTCAGCTTAGATCAGCCAAGAGCGATAACGTTTCGCGCGACAGGCGCTAAATATAGGACGCGATCGGGGTCCCCGTTGCACTTTTCCGCGCGTGACATTTAATTTTATGTTCCGAGCTGTATGCGCGACTCAGTGCGCAATAAAGTAGAACCCAGAAGCCATCGAGCATTTTTTTCCGGTCGCCCCGCTGCAATTAAGGAGAGGGTTCTCTCTCGTGACTACTCAACGTGGGACGGAAGAGCGGCGGGAGGAGGGGGGGTC
>VBVR01001068.1:0-26676 GCA_011638315.1 Tetramorium parvispinum | reverse complement strand
AGAAATTTAAAAAAATATAAATTTTTTCACTTGAATATTTTAAAAAACTTCTTTGATTTTTATATATTTTTAATTCCGTAAAAGCTCTGAAATATCTCTCTATATATTTAATATATTATTTTATATTTCTATATAAAATTATTTTATGTACCTCTTTTTCCAGTAATTCCCACATACCAATTGTTGGCTTTCTATAAATGCTTTTTCCAACAGCGATAAAAACCTAAAAAGTACATAATACATAAGTAAAAACATTAATAACTTATAATGAAATTATATGATTATATCATACTTGAATAGGGACGCCGATTTTCTGTACAACATTTTCGATCTTGCGCTTGAAATCGTTGATCTTGACTTTGCCGGTACTAAGACCTGCTTGATTTGTAAAGATCACTATTTTATATCCATTCAGGTGAAGCTGTTTTAATTTACCCGGGACATCTGGGTAAAGTAACTGCCAATCGTTACAGTCCTTTGGAAATACCAAGCCAGATTTAGGTTTTATCAAAGTACCATCCATATCATATGCAGCTATCTAAAAGCAAAATTCATTTTTAACATTAGTATTCATATAAAATTTGTGTTAAATTTTTATAAAACTATATATATTAATATATGTATTACTTATAAAAATTCACTTTACATTTATTTCATTTATTATAATATTTAAGTGTATATTAAATAAAATTGAAAATCAATAATTAAAATTACTTTTGCTCGGTTTGGAACGTATGACGCTGTATAAATTAACAATTTTCCTTTATCAAAACTGTCCCATTTTGCAGATGTAGAGGCGTCACTGCTCTGTTCAGAGGATGTGCTGCTAGAATCAGTGTTGTATTCTTTTCGATTGGAATGTACATCATTCGAAGATAATCTCTCTTCCTCTTCTCTATCATTTTTAGATCTTTCGGAGCAATTTTCCAACTTCAACATTTTCGTTCTGTTATCAGTTTCTTCTGTTTCTGAGTATGATCTCTTTCTCACTGCAAAATTGTCCACGCTTGGCGGTGGATTAAACTCAATCTCGTAGGCATGCTTGTCATAGAGCAGTTCCAAACGATCGTTGTGTCTGGCCACAAATCTTACACCTTTCTGAGTTTTAAAGCCATTAAAGCCACAGGCGTGTGGACCGATTTGTTGAACTGTGACGACAGTCTCCATATAATTTGCGCATAGGCGAACTGTTGAAAATAGATTAATATACTTATTTTTATCAATAATTTGTAAAAGAGTAACTTATAAATAAGGATATCTTGATCTAAATTAAATAGTTAAATAATTTGTATTAAATCATTTTCAAATTTCTTCAATCTTCTTCATTTCAGTATTTTTTAGATGTCACTGTCGTTTTCAGATTTCAGTACTTCTTTTAGAAGTCTATCATTTAAAAGTACTTATTTAAATTCTTTATAACACTAGCAAGGTGTTTGAAGCAAAATTATTTGTCATACTATCAAAGATTAATTATTCTGTTATCAATATTATTTTATTGATTATTATATTCTGGCTGAAACTGTTTTAACTTTTTTGTCCTTCGTATTACTTTAAATTTCCTAATTTTCTTAAATGCAAAATATTCCATTGTTCAACTCCTGTTTACATTCTGGACGATCATTGAGAATTGAAGGGACGAAGTACATTGAATCGAAAAATCAAACTTAACCTCTATGTATTGGATTTATCAAAATCCTGTAAAAAAAGATCCAAAGCCAGCACAATTCAACATTGTTGAATCACATTTTGTCATTGCAATTTCTCCTTACATAAACGAAGATGAAAGTTCACGTGTTACGAGCACCGAAAACTCTTATCTTCGATTTGTAAACAATCACGTTGGGGATACGCGACCTTGTTGCCGCGAGCATTTTGGATCCGTGATGCCAGTTTCCGGCGAGCGTCCTACGAAAATCGGAGTATTGTCCGGCAAATAGACATTCTTCGGAGTTTCCTCCAGGCTACGTAGATAACAACTCTTGACAGATGCGCTCATTGCGAGAGCAGTAACGATTGTCGCCAGAGGGACCCTTGGTAATCACGCTTATCGCGCAACGACGCGAATCGACGCGAATTCGTAGATCTGTTTCTTAGAACTGAACTGACTATGCTAGTTCAGAGTTTATCTCTCTGCTCGCAATGTGAAGGGAAAAAGATAAACTCTGAACTAGGGCAACAATGAAGAACAAACCACGTGCTCGCTCTCAGGCTCGTAAAATGCACTAAAATGTTTCTTTTACATCAAAAATAAATTAACGTAACATTATCAGTTTTCATTAATTTATTTTGATTAATTATATTTTTCTATAACTTACAAATTAATATAGTTCGACGATCCGTTCGAAGATCAAAAGAAATTTTTTACCGTGGATACTTTATCGTGATACCGCTTTATCATGGATTGATACTAATTTAGAACTGAAGTTCAATTAATACACATATAAGATACATATTAACGAGAGTGTATGCATGTATATATTTTCTTCAAGAAGCAACTTTCAAACAATACATACAGAACTTCTTTCACAGCTAATTGTATCTCCAACCAAATCAAACTTTTATTAATTTACTCGGTAGAACTGTTTAAAACAGAATTTCCAACTGTACAATTATTGTCTTTAATCTACGTGTTCATATTAAACAACAAAACACTAATAATCTATTCATGTTGGCAAAATAATGTAGGTATTATTTGATATGTAATTAATTGCCGATTAATTAATTGAACTCTGATCAGACATTCTAAATGTGATTAATGATGAAACCTAACATAAATATCTTAATATCGATAAAATATATTAGATTTGTATCAGAATATATATCAGATATTTTATCAATAATATCGAAATACATATATTTTTTTATTTATATTTTGCACATGCATATAGCGACTTTTTAAATACTAGAATAAAATTATAATTTGTGTCAAATTCATTGTAAGAATGGAAAAGACTTGTAAGTAGCTTGGCAATATATAATAATAAACATTTTTTTTCAAACTTTATTTTCAAACATAAATGTTCTCCACATTTCATACACAAACATTCCAATATCAAAAACACATCAATTCATTTACAAAATTAACAGAGTTAAGATCTATATAGAAGACAGAATTCATATTCTTTCTTCGTTGCAGGAAAAGAAAACAGAGGCGGTGATCCTGCTTAAAAATCAAGTCCTGCCTCAAGTGACCTCCAAGAACAGTGAACTGGATCGTCGAGACGATCAACAGCGAGTCGAACAGGAAAAAAGTCTGATGTTTCTTGAGCAAATGTAACTCGAACTCCACCATTCTAAAATCCAGCCTCCTAATCACGTTTCGCCCGTGGATGGCGTTTATGCCTGCGTAATGCTGAAAGCAAGAAAGAAACAATAAGTATATTACTATACATTATAAGTATACTTATAGATATACTTATGAGCATATCTATAAGTATACTTATACATATAAGTATTATGGTATAAGCAGCATTAATATTCCTGTTAGTTTTAACTCACCAGACGCGTGATTTCTCAGCCTTCAGGAATTGCGACACCGGTCATGCGGCAGCTATCGACGATTCCATGGATGATGATCTCGTTGGGCATCACGGCTGGATGACTACTTGTTGCCGTTGTAATAAACCTAAAGAAGGCAACATTGTAAATCAGACAGGAGCCGAGTGGGTCAAACTGTGAAATAAATTTCGCACTCGTCTGAAAGATTTAAGCTAATCTTATCTATATGTTTTCATTGTCGTTTGCAATATTTTGTTCGTTTACTCAAAATCGTTCCTACTTGATTATCGAGTGAATCAGTTATTACACTTTTATTTCGTTCGGCGCCTCTCCCTAACGATTTCAGCGCTTTCAATTACTTTCTCTCAATCTAACGCCCGCCGTGCGTGTAAAAGCGGCAAGATAATTCGTCTACGGGAGCTTACTGTAACGATAACGGTTGTTACTGCGAATAAGTATACTGTGAAAAGTATGAATCTATGTGAATCTTTTTGCCATTCGTCTTTCTACACACTTTTATTTTTCGGTCGTCGTGATTTTATCTCCTGTACAATGTTTCTATGAGAGACATAAAGATAAAGAAACGCAATATTCTGTTTGTTACGATTGAATAGAGTTTATTTTGCAAGCAATCGCTTGTGATACACTAGAATGTCTTTCAAAAATCCTATTTTATATGAAATTGTCATTACGTTTGTTATTCCGCTAAATTCACTTTTACACTCGATAAATGCAGTAGTTCGAAGTTCCGAAGTCTGTTAATTAATTGATTGTTCTCTTAATGATTCTCTGATACAGATAGATATGTATATACATAAATATAGGTCCTCTCTCCGGAAATAGATAGTTGTTCACAAAGAATGGATAGATATTTATTTGTATTTACTCACCTGAGTTTTTGGGTTGAGGTATACTCGAGCATTTGACATTCATTTTTTAATATTTAATGTTTCGCATTGCGCGCGTTAGTTCTCATTATTTTTCTTGCTCGTTCTTTTTCCCATTCTCATTTTCTCATATATATACTTCTCATTAATACTTATTGATTGACTGACAATCGTCTTCGATTTACCATTATTCAGTTCCAGGAGATACGCAATTAAAAAAAGAATCGTGTGCACAGAAAAGCTACTTTTTTTATGGCAAACTAAACTTTACTTACTTCCGAGTGATTGTCATTTTACATTTATGTAACCAAAACCTCAAGCAATTATTTATAAATTTATTTATAAGTTCAAGAACTCTAGCTAATTTCTATTGCTCTCAAGCTTGTATATTTATTGGAGTACATGTGCAATTAACGAAAATAACTTTACCCACTTTGGGTGCCGGTCCAGTCAGCGCCGCGAATGCTTTAAGTAACGCTAACTGGACTGCACCCTTATCACTATTTATCGATTTGCCTTTTCTCTTTTAATCGGGGAAGGGTGATCTTTAGCGAAATTGGCATGGTTCTTGGCTGGAGGAACGATATTTTCTGTCTCTCGCCCTTTGACTTTCATTCATTGATTCCTAAGTATCTCAGCTTGCTACGCCTGTGAAATAAACTTAATTTTCGTCAAGTTTGGTCATTATTAGTACCTTTAAGTACGTTTTACTGCTTAAACTTCACATCCACATGCTCTACAATTGTACTTATATCATATTGCTGTATAATTGTACTCATATGATATTGCTCTATAATTGTATCTCATATCAGATCGCTCTATAATTGCACTTATATCACATTGTTCTGTAATTATATTGCTTTATAAGCCTACTTATATTTCTTAAATTATAATACTCGAATTACACAAAATAGTATCATGATTGAACTTTTAGAAACCACAAGAAAAAGATATCAGGCTACTTGTTAGATATCTGGGCTTGTCAATTATTTCCAATACTATGTTTAGATGATTGATATAACTCAGGGGTGAAATATTTCTGAAATAATAATATTATTGTGATATTAATATGTGAAACTCTTTATGCTTTAGATTAAAATCTTTAAACTTATATCTTATATACTTTTACGTAGAATTGTACTTTTTTTCTTCATATTATTAATCTACTTTCTTGCTTTTTACCTTTTTCTACTAACTAAACCCTGGATATTATAATTTCTTAGATCCAGCTCCTTTCATCTTTCGTCTCTGTATTTTTTGACCAGTTCGGAGTCGACTTTTCTTTATAACTGAAAACGTCGAAGGAACTTATTATCCGATTCACAATTTTTCAATTTTTTTAAATATATTTCTAACTGATTTTCGACTCTTACTAAATCATTAAAATTTTGCCGCCTATTCACGTGTTTTTAATTTTACGAAAAATCTTTTATTCTCTGTTGCTTATAATCTAACGCCTTTTGGAATTTTCGTTAAAGAAAATATCGACTCCAAACGAAAAATTTGTAGACCAAAGAATGACACAGTATCTTGGATCGAAATGGCATCTAATCTACTGTTTCCCAAAAGTGTGTATTCATATATACATATACCTACTTTTTGTCGCTATATTACCAAAGTAATCTTTAGTAATCTTTCATTTCAATTATCACACTTATTCGCCCATATTCGTTCTTTTCGATTAGTTTGTCTTCCTAGGGCAGTTGCTGGTTTTTGCGTGTTTCGTCCGTTTTTCTCTGTTTCTCGTGCCGTAAGGTGAGATGACAACAAGGGTAAGGGTATAAGTCTTTTAATGTATTGATGTTCTCGAGTTTCTTTTTTTCCAATGTTTCTTTCATTTTCGAGCGATCGTTTACAATAGATTGGGCATAACAACATGATGCGTTATATAGTTATTCGTAAAAGACGTATCGTATACAATAAACATAGTACAAATTATTCAAGTTTCGTTAATCAATATAAAATAATGCATGACAGAGAATTAGACATTATATAACTGAATTATTAAATTCGTTATTCCTACTCGGTTCCTTTCGGCTAGTCGAACAAATTCTCTGCCGAGGAAAGAAATTTCATAAGAGATTAATATTTTTCTCTTCGAGTCTCTAATAGTCTTTTCTGCAATCATAGCTAACTGTGAAGAGAAGAGGATAACAAAGTTTTCATTTTCGTTTGACCTCGTGAAAAATCGTTTAATTATATTGTTAATTGACGATTGTCTGCGGTATATAATATTGATAATGATTGATTATTATCGGTGGCGGTTGTGACATTATTGATCTACCAAGGTAGATTGCAGAATTCTTTATAATTATATAATTATAAATTATAAAATTCATGAATCTAACATGAACTATTAACAATAAATGATAAAATCGGTAATTTTGACAAACAAGGATTACAATAAGTTATAAAATAGATATGTTACGTTCCAATATTCACCGCTCAACACTAAAAATCTATAGTGTATGAGGTAAATTATAGATTTTCAGTACTAGCAATAAATATCGAAATGCAGCTGTAATCTTTTCAATAAGGCCGAAAGAATTTCCATATTTCCGATTAATTCTAGTTAAACTCAATTAATTAAATGAACGGTTGTCGAGACATATTAAGAAGTATTTATGTCAATGTTTAACGTTATTCTCCTTCTAAGCCTTCAAGGGTAAAGTACACAGTTCTACATCGCGCGTTTGTCACGACTTTTCCTCTCCACAAAAAAAGGGTTTATTTAAGATTTCTATTTACAAAACAAAACGCCTTACATATCATTATCGCTTTCGTCATTGCTAGTATCTCTTTAGTTATTACTGTTATGTTAAATTACGCTACGCAAATCGTGAGAGAAAACGGTCGAGGAAGCTACCGCTCGACCGGGACTTAATCGTAGATTGTCGTAACAAGCGACGTAGTGAAATAATGTAGTGTGTATATGCTAAATTGTTAAGTATAAAATATGTATTCCCTATCTCGTCAAGCGGCATATCGATCAAATTCAACGGGCACGAGACGAAGACAAAGCAAGCGGAAGTGAAAGATCTTGGAAGCAAAGTGACGCCGAAGAGCGCCCTAAAAAAAAGCAGGGAATCAACGAAAAAATTAAGAACTATCAAGGATTCTTGAGAGCGAAGCGATTTTTCAAACATGCGACGATCACCAGGTTAAAAAGCTTCAATGGAAAAAAATGTAATTTCATGTTAATTCCCAACTTTTCGACACTGTATATACGTATATCAGATTAATCTTTGCAAAAAGTGAGATAAATAGCTCGCTATACAACTGTCATTGTCCAGGGAAGCATATCCTGATTTTAAAAATGACGTCATTTTGCTTCCAGATTCCTCGATTGTCATCGTTCTCCCATCAACAATCGTATCTCGCATTTTCAGTAGGAGAGAACATTATTCTCTTTCCCGTGCGACGGGAAACAAATTCGATCTGTTCTGCGTTTTACTTTTCGCCTGGGAGAATTGTTGTCTACTTAGATACAAAAATTAATGAGCGGACTGATTAATTTAAGTGACGGATATCTTTAATAACGTCGCTGAGACTGGGCGTTTTGGTAACCAGCACTGCCACCTGCAAACAACCATAGCTCCTCCGTTCCATTACTCGAGAAATAGAATTAGTGTGTGTGATTCTGCTTCTCTACTTATACACAAAAACTGAACACGGCCTACTATAGATTTTTCTACGTTATCGCCTATCCACCTATACCTGCCCACTACTTTCTGACGTTTTCATCTATGTATGTGTGTGTGTATTTGTGTACAATGATAATACGCCATAATTTCATTTATCTTCGTTTGATTCTTAAATACTAGAAAAATGGATTCCTCGTAGATTAGCTTTGTAATGTAACGTATAATATTATCTTCGTGGACAGTCTTTTAATCTGGCTAACGCTCTCAAACATTGCAAAAATCTTGTAAATATTTTTTTTAGTATTGTGCGAACAGACTTGTAGGAATCTTTCTCTGCTATGACGTTCTTGTGATATTGCAAATACTCTTGTAATAATGTAAACGCCTTTTTGTAGAACTGCAAACACTTCTTTTAGTACTGCGAGTATTTTCGTGACATATTGCAAACATTTCGGTGTACTACGAATAGTGGTTGATATCGTGATTATATCGTTAATTATCTCTTGTAATGTTGCACACCTAACGCAGCGTAAAGTAGTTAAATTATAATGCTACGTCCGGTCCTACAGGGATACATTTCTTTTTGTGTTACAAGCTGTTACACTGTCTGCAGCATAAACTGTAATTTTCACTTGGCTTTTCTCAATGGTTTAACTAAATTTCTCTACTCTTACATTTTGAGAAATTCTCAATTTTCAATTCGCAGTTCTCAAATTTATAAATCTCTCGAAATCATCTTAATTATGTCCCTGATTATTATGTTTCATATAACGAAATTTTATCAATCCCTAATTATCCAAGTTTCTTTAATTTTATGGTTCTATACTTTTCTTGTTAAAATATGAAAATGTGTATATAAATCTTATGTATAAATTAACATTAACGTACGTGGTTTTTAATATTTTTTTTGTATCTTTTGGATATTTCTTTTGTATGTCGTAAATTATTATTACTTATTTAATAGATTTCGTGTCTAGATTCTACATAAATACATTTTTCCTTTCAATCGACTTAGCTAAATCTTTTTCCTCTGATTAATGAATTTTTCTGTACTGCGAGTTGTACTTACCATAGTCCTGTTTCCCATAAACACCGTCCTGATTCGAATAATCTGCAATCACAAGAAAAATACGATTTATTGAACGGCGAAGAATTCCGAAAAGACAGAGGTGAACGACTCAGACGAGAAACATCTGAAACGAGTCGAACGAAATAACGAAAAAGAGCTCCGTCCTTGTACAACAGTCGAGTGGATGAAGCAGCCATAAAGCACGAGGAAGTGACAATTCGTAATTAATTAAAAATAATTAATATCGTCTAATTGCCTAAAACAATTTAAAAAAATTTTTTAAAATTTGCAAATTAAATAAGTTTATATATTATAAAATTGAATTATAGATTAAGAGAAAAAAAAACACAAAATATAATTAAATAAAATGAAATGATAGAAAATATATTGAAGGATAATAGTAAAAGACGTGAGTGATAACATGATAATCTACACATACACATACATATATTTCTAATTATTTAAGTGAGAAAGAAATTGCACATTTCACGGACACCTTGTAGTCCTTCTGGAGTGAAAGATGGCAGGAGGCAGTGCTGCAGTGCTGGTATCTTGATGAAAGGATCTGTATCCAACATGTGATTTCACGTCCGGAATGGGATTTGTGTAACTCTGCGCAACTCTTTCGCATCGACCGCGAGTAGAATACAGTTCGGAGGGTGAAAAGAAACATTTGAAGCTCCACGCAGATCTAGTGATATAAAAACCCAAACATCCGAGAAGAAACGAGAACACAAGAAAATTCCAAAAGCCCCAAAAGAAAACTCCGATTCTAGCAACTTTCGAGAAATCCGAAGTATTCACCAAGTTTCTTAAAACGTAGATCTGTGATTGAACAGATTGAAAATTAATCGCGCCCTTCTCTGAATCAGATCGTTTCTCGTCTGAATCGGATCATGCTTAAAGCTTTTACGGGAATGTGTTAACTCGGATGTCACCCGGAGAATAAAAACATCAAGTGGAAGCGATCTTCAAGAACTCGTTTACTATCGGAAAACGAGACGTTAAATTATTTGTCAGAAAGGAGCATTGTATAATAGTGTTCTAAACGCGACGTTCAATTTGCCGAAGAAATATTGAAAAAATAAGGAACATAATAAGCTGGTACCTATTTTACTTTTTAAAAGAAAATTTAGTTAATATTTTATTGATTAATAATCGTTTGAAAGGAGGTCCTACTATGCCTTTATGACACCGTGACGTTTCTTTGTGAGAAATCTTTCCGAGCAGATAATTCAATGTTTCGACATCATCTCGATGGTAAACGCGTCCTTAAGGATCGCTCTAACGGTTGCAGTTAATGAACTGTATATAATGTGAACGATGTGATAGCTGCGGACGAAACAACTAACCGTAAGGTTGCGTCGAGTAACCACCCCGGTTGATTATGTTGGCATTAGATCGGTCGTCATACAGGTTGACAGGGGCATAACCGCCCCCGTCCCCCGGGCTCGCAGGTGACACTGCCTCCTGCTGGTAATTGGCTGGACATGCATTATGTAATATTAATTAAACTAGCTGTATATACATGGTGTCTCATCAACCTATTCGACACTCGAATACTCGATTAGTCGCATACCTTGAGTACTCAGTACTTGAGACTGTGATTGTAATAAGTACTATCAACATTATATTATAAATGCTTAATTAAACTTTTTACAACCTGAATTTTTACTTTAAGTTGTTATAGAGAGACTTATCAGTTTTGGAATTAAAAATTTTTTAATTTGGAGACTTTACAAAAAAAATAAAAACAATTTTAACGGACCATAAAGGATTAATCAAAATTGATTAGCGAAAGCTGAAGATAACAAGTAATAAAAATAGTATAATGCATGTCGCACACGGCACGAAACTTCTTATTTTGGTATCTACAACTCACCTGATGGCGGAGCTTTGCCATAACTGTAGGGATCGTTAGCGCCGAATCCTCCCGCAGCTGGAACCGACGACACTCCGCCATATCTGTTATCTGGTGCGGACGGTGGATAACCCTGGAATAAAAAAAAAAAAAGATAATCGCAGTTTGTTTTGATTAAAAACATTAACTATTTTAAATTAACATTAATATGAAATTTTATTGATTTCGATTGCAATGAAATATATTTGTAATTATTTCAATTCACACTTGGATTTATTTAATTAAATTTAAGTATAAATCTAGAATTTTAATTACAGAGAAAGAACAGACTTAATGATCCGAAATAATTAATGGCAGACTCGTATGGATCGTTAAATTATCATTTTAGAATTATTTCAGGTATATTGTCGTCAAGTTCACTTACCGTTTGTCCATAGTCCTGAGGTTGTTGATAGCTCTCGTAACCCTGATAAGATTGTGTATATCCTTGCTGCGAACCGTAGCCACCGCCGTATCCTACCGACTGTTGTTGCTGCGCTTGTTGTTGACCGCCGTAAGCGTTGTTTGAACCTCCGTAACCGCCTTGGCTACATTAAAATAATTTTCCATTTTGATTTTCAAGAAAGAAATGCTCTCGAATATTACAAAATAAAATTTTCAAGGATACTCACTTAGGTGGTTGAGTAGCATAACCGTTGGATGACTGAGACGACGGCTGATCGAATCGAGGCCTTTTGGAAGGTCCACTGGAGCTAGGTGGGCCTCCTCCTCGTTTCGTAGGACCGCCACGACCACCACGATCACCCCGGCCACCACGATCAGCGAAACCACCACCGCGGCTTGGGCCACCTCTACTCGATCCTCCTCTGAAACAGTGAATTGCATTAGAATTACAAAATATAATAAATTCTGATATATCAATAGATTCTTTGTCTGCTACATTAATAAGTCTCTAATATTTTTTACATTTTTAATTAAACTTTGACTACAGAGTGTGGATATTACATTTAGTATTAAATAAGAGTATTATAAAATTGTTCATCACTTTCATTATAAAATTGTTCTCTTTTATAAAACATGTGATTTTATTGTAGCATGTAAGAAGGAAATGTACATTAAAAGTTATCGTGTATCATTCAATACATAACTAGAACTTTATTAACTTAAGAATAAATTTAAAATATATTCTTACATGCAGTTTTTCAAGGAAAATTTTCAAGAGACTATTTATAATAGAATATCTCATTGCATAATTTTATTCAAGTTTAAATAAATCATTTTAGAAATTAAACATTTAATTCTTTCGTGGCGATTGTGGCGCAAGAGATATGTGCTCCTTAAAAAAATTACTAACTAAAGGATTTAAGTCAAATCCAACTAGAAACTTATTCAATTCCTCTTATAAGTGGAATATAGACAATTAACGGAGAGTACCTTGCCATTGATAATTTAATTTATTGTGAATATATAAACATCGAGAGACACAAGTAATTAAACATGAGATAACAATAACGTAATGATAATAATTATGATGAAATTAGCTCTCTCACCTAGATCCTCCTCTACCCCTATCCATTCCGCGACCTCGGAAATTGTTGCTACCTCCGCGGCTATCTCCTCTGCCGAAATCGCCTCGGCCTCTGCTACGGAAGCTATTGCTTCCTCCACCTCTTCCGCCACCACCTCGTGGTGGACCACCCATTCCTAATGGTGGCGGACCACCTCCAGGTCCACTAGACATTCCTGGTTCTGGTGGACTACACGTAAATGACAATAAAACTATTTTAATCAAAATAAAAAATAGAAAGAAACTTGATATTAAAATAAAATTAAAAAAATGAAATAAAACTAAATAGTGAGAGTCAATAAATATTGATACATAATTAGAATATATAAGTACATATATATATGTATATATATTATATATGTAATTATATTTGCATTGACTCTATTTAGTTTTATATTATTTTATAATTTAAAACTATTTTAGCTTATAAATTTTATTAAAAACAAGAAATATTTATGTTTATTTGTAATTAAAATTATACGATTGCATCTAATGAAAATATTAATAAAAAGTTTAAAATAATAACATTATTGATCGCATGTAAGATTTATTGATCATATTAGTGTTTTTTATATTAGAAATTTTACTATACAGATTATACATTGATGAAGAAATTGAATATTTCACAAAATATGTGATTAATTTTGCTAGAGCATGATATAAAGCATATATTATCGGAATGATGCGTGTGTACGAGTAATAACAGAAGGGTCTCGAGTTCAAATTTCGATCCTCATCCTATATACAATTTTTAGCAAGAGTCACATCATATAGATCTGGGTCTGAGACATTAGGGACTGAAATAGTCCTACTCGCGCAATCTCTTACACTAACAAGTACATAATTTAAGTAAATATATATAACAAGTACATAATTTAAGTAAATATATTAGCGAAATTAGGGAGGCCAAGACTTGCAATAGGTTATAGAACCAAGAATAATAATAATATTAGCGAAATACTTACCCTGGAGGGAAATGTCCACCATGCCCACCACGTCCACCTCTAGGAGGACCACCTCTGCCCCTCATAGGTGGGCCTCCTCTCATGCCACCGCCAGGCCCATTGCCTCGTCCACCACGCATCATGTTACCGCTTCGCATAGGGCCACCCCTGTTACAAAATAATGTAAAAAATTATATATTTCATAATAATTTATTATATACTCAAAAATCTCTATATAACTTGATTCCTTACCTTCCTCTATCTCCAAAACCACCACGGCCCCTCATCATTCCACCAGGGCCTCCACGACCACGAAATCCACCTCTACCTCCTGGTGCTCCGTCCATTGTTCAAACTTCCTGCAATGTATATTTTGATTCATATATAAATTTAAAATATATGAATCCGAAATACAATTAAACTTTTCTAACTCGAAAACCTCTCGATTCAAATTTTTATTTCTACTAATTGACTTTAATCTCGGTTTAACTTACTTTTTATTTTTTTCTACTTTTAGAATTAGAAAAAGATAAAAGTTAAATCAAGATTAAAATTAATCCACATTGATAAGAAAGGTAACCATAAAACTCTAAGTTTGGAATAAAATAAAACGATACAATAAAAATATAATTATATATAAATATATATAAATTCAAAATATTTTTAAAAAATTATTATATTAGATCTTTTTTCTCAAAATTTTTTCTCTGTATTTCTTTAACTTTGAGCACTTGCACTCGATGAATCGAAACGTCTATAACTTGAATATTCATTCCCTTGGTATTTGAGTTAGAAAGATTGAAATGTGCACAAGCTAAAAATTTCAGTCTAACAGCTCAAGGATCTATAAAGTTTCGGCTCGAGGACTTGGAAAAATTGCAGAATTCATAAATCTGAAAAATCTGAAAAAAGTCAGTCATTCTCGAATCAATCATTCTTCCATAAAATCACAAAATTAGATTCGTAGCTCTTACGAATTGTAACACTCATCCAACCGGCCAAGCCGGCTCTCGGCGACGCTTCACTAAATTCTTTTAACAAAAGAAATTCTGTTCAACGCTAGCTACCTCGATACCTTCGTAAATACAGAGTATCACACAATCGAGACTACTGTCCTCCGGTTTCTCTCTACGGCTGCAGTGCCGAATTATGGCGTGCGTGAATCTTCCTGTTGGCCCCTTCTCTTTTATCTCAGGATTCAACGAGGTATATTCAGAAAAAAAAGCGGTGAACCACGGTATCACTGTACCGACGCTATCCCGAGGGAACTCCGTGCAACGATGTCCCTGCGAGAACACGTCCCAGGAACGTGTCTGATTTAAGTCAACGCGAAGCTGCGGCCGGTTCGGAGAACGACACGATTGATCAGAGGCAAACGTTTACTCACGACGAGCAGGCGGGTAGAGAAACAGCTCATAAATCAGTAAACGCTCGCACGCACAAGCGAGCAAAATGGACGTCCGACTACCGTGGCGGAAATAGTTTGTGAATTGGAAGGACACGGACAGATGTCGCGCATGCGCGACGCTAGCAGACGCCGTCCCAGGAGCGTAGTCACTTCTCCGAAATGGTGGCTGTCTATATGCGAGGGGCCTCGGCGCACAGAAAAAAACTTGTGTCCATTTTTATCAATGTCTATTGTTCTATCTCTACCAATTTAGATTAACTTTAATCTTGGTTTAACTTATTTTTCTTCTTTTTCTAATTCTTAGGACTAAAGAAAGATAAGAAGTAAGTTAAAGTTTAAGATTAAAGTTAATCTGTATTGATAGAAATGGACATCAATTTACCAATTTAGATTAACTTTAATCTCGGTTCACCTTACTTTTTATCTTTTTTTAGTCCTGAGAATTAGAAAACAATGAAAAGTAAGTTAAACCAAGATTAACTTTAGTCTTGGCTTGCATAAAAAACAAAATGTCGAACATACATGTTTAATAAAGTTGTAAATATTAATAACATGTGCAAAAAACGAGGCAAAAATTATAGGCGATATAATAATTACATTGATATAAAATTTATTGTTTGTGGTTTTACGATTGATACGTTTATGCTGATACTATGATCTTGTAATTATTGACGTAAATTATGACAAAAATATTGATAATTTATATGAGAGAAGAGTTGACGCATTTAGCACGAGCCTGAAACTGATCGTATGTTTAATGACGTGCTCACGCATGCGCACGAGAGTCTGTCTGAAGCGAATATCCCTCCAATTTCGTATCATTGAGCGGAAAAAGAAGCATCGATTTACGAAGACTACGTGAATCAAATTCGTATATAATTTATTCATCTCCGCTTTCAACCGCGGGATCGTTCGATTGATATTATGGTAACTTTATTCAAGAATACAAATGGTACATGGAAAAACTCAAGTAACCGAAAATCGCGAATTAGTAAAGCAAAGTGATATGGTTTAAATAAAAAAAAAATTAATAAATTTTACAACCGATTCTCGAATTCATATGTATATGTTAGATTTATTTATATTTACATACAACCAATTTTCGTACAGGAAAATGACGTTGCGTAATCTGATTGGCGTATATCTTTCAGATTTCAAATTACATACCAATCAGCAGAAAATTCTAGCTAAACAGCATAAGCTAAAGCTAACTAATAGTTAAATCGAAAGTCTGTTTTGTTTTATCTTCAAATCAGACAAGTTCAGAAGTATGATTTAATTATCAGTTAGCTTATCAAGAAGTTGAAAAAACCGGCTCTGAATCGGACAAATTCAACAGAACGTTCCAAGTTGAATCGACCAATCAGCAAGCTGGGCAACCGGCCGAGCCCGATCGCGGCCGATCCGCCGAAAATCACGGCAAAAATCATACGTCGGGCACGAGAGAAGAGAACGGGGCGGGAGGGAGGTTCGACGACCGCGGGGTGGCGCGCGCGGCGCCGCGCGCGCCAACTCCCGCCGCGGTCACGTGACCGTCCCGGCGGCGCGGCAATTGGCCGAACGTGTGTCATTTAAACCGGCGAGCCGTTGCTTCGTCTTCCGCGACGGTGAGTGCCAGGCAGTTTGAACAGAAGTACGGCGAGCAGCGTATTCCGCGGGTGTCCTGCGGCTTAAGAGCGTGGCGCGCATATACACACACACTCACGTTCGCCGTTCGCTCTTCTTTTTTTCTCTCCGTCGCATCGTCCACGGCCGCCCTTCGCTCGGGACGCACGGACAACGCAACGGCGAGCACGAATACGATTTACGGCGATTTACAGCGGTGCGTGTCGAGCGCCGAGGTAGAACGCGCGAATCTCCACGCCGGCCGGTAACGTGTGACTCACGGGGGTAGAGGCGGGTCGCGCGCTGGTCGCTGCCAGGATCACGACGGTGGACTGCGACGACAGCGTCGAGGGTCGCGACAGAACGTTCGACAGCGACAACATCCCGATTATCGTCAACCGCTCCCCCGACGGCGACTCGAGGACACTGTCGACAGCGAGCCCGCCCGCCACTGCCGTTGCACGATGTCGACTGAAGAGGAGAATACCATACCGAACGTCATATACGACGCCAACACCGGCAAGAGTTACATGAAGGGCCGGTTCTTCGGCAAGGTAAGACAGCCGATCGCCGCCGTCGCCGCTATCCTTGGAGCCTGAGCCTTCGCCTTCGTCCTGACCTTGTGCAGTCACGCTCTCGCGAGTTACATTCCTCGCGCGAGCTGCTGCCGCGTAACCCACGTACGTGTGTGTGTACACACACGCAAACGCGATCCTTTGGCGCCCGACACTTGTTGCACTTCGGCGACCCGGAGACACGTTTTGCGTGACGACATGCGTGTACATATAATTCGCGACTGTGATGCCTGTATTCGTAGTCAGATTTATACTTAAGGGCTCCTTAAATTTATCTTTAGATCTAAGGATCATTTCACTGGCTACAAAATATCTAAAGGTGAACTTAAGGAGGTCTTAAATATAAGCCTAACTATGGATATGGGCATGAGAAGTTATTTCAGCTGCTCTTTAGGGATTCTTTTAAGGAGATATTTGGACTGAATGTATGGCAGGTTGACTTGTGATTGATCAACTTGTGTTACTTCTATCAATGCAGATTAATTTTAATATTATTGTTTAACTCAGTTTTTATCTTTTTCTTAATTTAAAAATTTAAAGAGATAAATCAAGATTAAAGTTGAAGGAGATGGACGTAAACAAAGTTGCCAGGATCATACCTGTGATCCAATTATCTCTGGAATTTCTAAAAAGGAACTGACGTCCCTTTAGCGTAGATCATCTTTAGTCGTAACTCAACTTTTTATTTCTTCTAAAATGCCTCTTTGGGGATTCCAGATTGCAGGTATGCTAACAGTGTGACATATCCATCTTCCGTATTTGGACTTCCATCAGTATAAATTAATCTCGATTTATCTTACTTTTATCTTTGTTTAGTCATTATAAAAAGATAAAACGTAGAATGATAGACAAGATAAAAAATAAAATAAACTGAGATTAGAGTTATTCTATAAAAATGTTCTGTAACGCCATTATGTAGCTTATATTGTAAATATGGAAAATCAAACACAGACATCAGACTTTTTCAAAGATTAGTTGTCATTATAGAATAGCATTTTCATTACAGGTTAAAAATTATAGAGTTTGTAGAGCAAAAACATACAGACTAGACACGTCTTTATCAAGAGAAATTTTAGAAGACATTAGAAAATTTAAATCTTATATTAGATTAAATTTTTTTTAATCGTGTACATGGAAATTTAAATGTCTTATATTAGATTAAATTCTTTTTAATCGTGTACATGGAATTTTTACATTTTTACATTTTTTGTGAAAACACTATGTAGAATCATGCATATTATTCTAACTGAACAGTTTATAGAATGCTGTCTTCCATTTATTGATGTTGTTTTTAAATGTTTTATTTTACTATTATATATATATATATATACACATAGATGTATATATATTTTTTTAATATATTAATTTTTTTAAATATATTAATTTAAATTAATATTAATATATTAATTTTAATATATTAGAGATTTATTATATAATTGTTTATTTTATTTATATGAAATATCAATATGTCAATTTAGATGATGTATACATAATGAGTTTGGTGCAATTTAAGACCATATTGTTATTCACCTTAAGATTAATTCGATTTACGACTAAAGTCTCGTAATGTAACCTTATTGTTGTAACTAGAAACATACCTTTGACTTACGTGCTATATAATCACCTATTAGTGAATTGAAGGCACCCCAAATTTTCATAAAAAAAAGAGGGATATAAACTCCAGAACTTATGAATTCTTTTGAATTATAAATTCTTTAAATGTTAATTATATTATTAAAAAACCAATGTTAAAATACAATTTGCAAAAAATTAACTTGTACTCAAGCTTTTTCCTTCCCATTTTTTTTTTACTACAATTGTCTTTACTCTGTTTGCTCTTACGTCCGTTGCTTCATAGGGTGGCTTTGCAAAATGTTACGAGATCACAGAATCAAAGTCACACCATGTATTCGCCGGGAAAATCGTGCCGAAGTCATTGATGGCGAAGACCAATCAAAGAGAGAAAATGACACAGGAGATTGCAATTCATCAGAGCTTGAATCATAGACACATCGTTGGCTTTCACGGCTTTTTCGACGATAGCAATAATATTTATATCATCCTGGAACTCTGTCGTAAGAGGGTAAGATGCTCACAACGGTAACTATTTCGATTGTCGATTGTCAATCTTACACAATTGTTTAACATTCTAGTCGATGATGGAGCTGCATAAGCGCAGGAAGGCACTATCGGAATGCGAGACACGATACTTCATGAAGCAAATCTTGGATGGAGTTTTTTATTTGCATCAGCATCGAATAATTCACAGAGATTTAAAGTTAGGCAATCTGTTTTTGAACGACGATTTACAAGTTAAGATCGGTGATTTCGGATTGGCAACCAAATTGGAGCATGACGGTGAACGAAAAAAGTAATTGTTGTTCAAATACATTGGAGTATAATCAATGTAATCTTCTCTATTCATTGCTATTGTTCTAAATTGTTCTAAATTTAAAGATTAAATCATATTTTATTCTTAAATTCTATTTAAATGATATTTTTTATTTGTTGACATTAAATTTTACTTCAAAATTACATCAATATTACATTAATAAATTATATTTCAATACTTTGATGAGATTTTTAAATTCTATCGAAATAAATCAGTTTTATTAATTACACACAAAAGTTTGGTATATGATTTGACTGATTGATAAATTTTCTAACAGAACTGTTTGTGGTACCCCGAATTACATCGCTCCGGAAGTGCTCACAAAGATCGGACACTCTTACGAAGCTGATATATGGAGTATTGGGTGCATAATGTATACTCTACTTGTGGGCAAGCCGCCTTTTGAGACGTCAAGCCTGAAAGAGACGTATTCCAGGATCAAACAAGTGCAGTATAAGACACCGCAACACATTAGTAAACCTGCCATGAATATGGTAGCAAACATGTTGCAATTGAATCCTTCAAAACGTCCGTCCGTTGCCAAACTGATGAAAGATACTTTCTTTACTTCTGGTAAGACACATCATTTTAAAAAATAAAATTATTTTTTCCATTATAAAATAATTTTATTGATTATATAAGTTTTTTTAATGATATAACATTAAAATTATATTCATTGTATGTTAATTTTTTCTATGATTAAGTTAAATTTAAATTAGACTAGAGAAATTGAAATTAACTTCTGCTAAATCTTCATGTTCTCTATTTTGAAGAATAAATTGCGGTATAAATAATTTTGTAAATTTCTTGTTCTTTTTATTTGTCAATGAAAAAAAGGTAAAATAATTTTCTTTTTATTTAATAATTGTAGGATATATGCCAACGAGTTTGCCACTTTCATGTCTGACAATGGCACCACGTTTGGACATGCTCGAATCACACTGCAATCGCAAACCACTTGTCGAGATGAATCTTAACGGTTACTCGGAGCAAGATATCCTTTCTTCTCGAGTGCCCAACAGTCCATCGCGAAAGACTAAGCCTAATGAAGTTATTGAACCACAAAGAGTCAATCTCGATATTAGAAAGATGCTTCAGACACTGAAAGAGCAGATAGCTGTAGTGTTGAAAACTAAGCCTGCTAGGGAAATGGTTTCTTCAGCAGGTATGTTAGAGGAACTATTCCGTTATATATAACAAATAATTTCGGATTTGATTGAATGTGAAATGAAATAATTAACTTTTTGTTGATATGGTTTTATCAAACAAATGTATTTGCCGTTTTGATCTATGATTCTGTCATTTTTTTTAAAATTAAATATTAAGATGCAATTGAAATTAAATTATAACGAGGATTTATTAATAAATTTAGTAATTCCTGTATAATGTAAAAATGTCTTTTGAAAATTTGCAGACGAATTAACTGATCCGGCGGCGCAGCCTGTGATTTGGATCAGTAAGTGGGTGGACTATTCGGATAAATACGGCTTTGGATATCAATTGTCTGATGATAGCGTTGGCGTGATGTACAATGATGGCACGCGATTGATTATGATGGCGAATGGCTACAACATTCACTATATTAATCGCGAGGGCGATGAATTGTACCATACGGTCAAAGAATATCCGATCCATCTTGAAAAGAAAATGAAACTGATGAATTTCTTTTTGAAATACATGAACGAGCATCTGATGAAGGCAGGTGGTTCTATCGCACTGAAACAAAGTGACTCTCTTTCAAGAATACCCTATATACATCAGTGGTTCAGGACTCAAACAGCTGTAGTGATGCAATTGACCAATGGCACAGTGCAAGTAAGTATTAATCAACTATTTCTAAAATTATGTCAAGTATGTACATATACACATGTATTATTATTTCCAACATGAATAACATTTCCATACTACAACATCATATACTTTCGTTTCAAACACCCTTTTGGTTACCCTCATAATTTGAAACATATGTAACATGAAGATTAGAATTTACGAATTGTTTCTATATTTATTTTAATTTTCTTTATTTTTTCTAAGTTCTTTTTATTTAAGTAATTTTTGCCATTTTTGTAATACTGTATATTAACGTATTTTTTCTCTCTATATACAATGTTAATTTTTATTTATATATTTTTATATTATCTGATTTAATACACTTGAAAATATGTAATTTGTATTTAGTAGCATTCTCTCTCTTATTATTCTTACGTTATTGGAAATAGTGTTTGTCGCTTTTGTTCTGAGATAATTAAAACTATTATTTACTTCTCAGATTAACTTCCTGGACCACGCGAAGATTATTATGTGTCCGTTGATGGCAGCAGTCACTTATATTGATCACGAGAAGAACTTCAAGACTTATAGATTCCAGACCATTCAGGAAAATGGTTGCTGTAAAGGACTGGCGGACAAGTTGATGTATGGGTACGAGAAGATCAGGCTGATGTTAACAAATTCTCAAGCCCGATAAAATCACTTATGCTAAGAAGAAATGAAACAAAAAGAAGAAAAATAGCGAGTGCTACACCTTTCTTGGCACTAAAATAACTTCAGAGGACGCGACATATATATTTATTTTGTAATAGCGCTGTCCTTGTAGCGAAAAAGAAGAAAGAGAGAGGGAGAGAGAGAAACGGGCAAATGGAAGTTGCGGTCATGCATGATTTTCCCTCTTCCTTTGTCCAATTTTTATACAGACATATAGAATTTTGCTAGGCCATCTTTTTTCTTTCTTTTTTTTTAATCATTTACGAAAGAGAGAGAGAGAGAGGACTAATCGCGCAACGAAGGCGAATCATTTCGCGAGAAGGCAACCCACCGTTATTATGCCATACATATTATTTAATGTTAAATGGACTGTCATTAATCTGCCGTCCAAAGATAGTACTAGAACTTGTTTCTAAAATCTCAGTTAACTTCGACCAATGTTTACTCCAAAGTGAAACTTTCTTATTAATATATTCACTTTACATTCTGGCCTAATTTTCTATTGCCTTCAATTCCCACTTCTATTGCCTTTAATTCTCACAGGGTTCTTGCGAATGGTTCTTCATTTTCGTTGATCCACAACGACTGTCTAAACGATGATATGTTGCCTTGACTTTGCAAATGAATCAGATTTAAATCTAGAGATCCCCGCACCGCAAAGAGAAAAAAGAAAAGGAAGAAAAGCGGAGCGGAGCATAAGAGTAATCGTGATTCGACTGAGTGGTGCAATTTTACGTCTGATTTCGTTGTCGTAGCTGAGATGAAAGATACAAAGCTAGTCCTCTAACTGACGCAGTGTTTATTTCTAGCTTTTAAAGATTATCGGAGCCGAGAACTCGCTCGCGGACCCGTTCGAAGCAGTGCGATTTGGTCCATGAGCGATTGTTAATCTACAAACAATAGTTAAACTCTAGTAACAATGCGATACGCAGATTTACGCGCGTTTATCGCATAAGAAAATGTTCGAGGTGAGACTGTCCCCAACAAATTTTGTAACGATTTACTTAAGACTTCATTGTTTCAGTTGTGACGTATCAGTAATCGAAAGTATGTTAACCATTTCAAGAATCCAGAAACGAATAACATGACGATTAAATAAATTACATTGCAATTTTTTTGCTATTTCATTTACAGATACTATGTATCCGGTAAAACTGTTTTTCTCATATTTAGTTTTTGTACAAGACAAATGTAAAGCCCTTATGTTTTGGAAAATTAGATCTTGCAAGCTGTATCTTTTTTGACAACAATGTGTAGCTTAATTTTCGGAATCGAAGATATTTCGTAAAGCATTTTCAAAATTATACAAATTTTATAGCGAGAATTAAAAATAAGTTAGCTATTATTTCTAAGAAATTTATAGAAACTTGTTAGTCAAAATCAGATATCAATAAATCACGATCCATTTGGCCAAAAATTTCACAGAATTGAAAAAGAAATGTGAGAAAAATAGTCCATCAAAAAATTAAACGAGTGATTTCTCGCATTGCTTCGATCGGAAGATTAGAGAACATTACGAAAGAGTACGGAGTATCAATTGTATCGAGTTACTTTGCATATGAAGACTTCTACCTGATAGACAATATACAAGGACTATATATTTTTTCATAAAACTAAACTGACCAGTGTTAACTGAATCGAGCGCGCATGTATGTACGCGGTGTGTTGTATTGTAAAATCCTCTTTTGTAATATTAGATTGTTAAATATAATACGTCAATTTTTATAGGATTATTGTAACCGAATAATTACGAGAGTTTCCGTTTTTTTTTCCAGCAATGCCTGAGTTTCATTAAGAATTAATTAAAACAGCTAAATAATAAGATGTACAGTTAAAAATCAAAAGGTCTGACTGAAAAGGTTTCCAGAACAATCGAGGAATCTTGAAAGAATGAATACTCGCGAATTTCGTAGCGCAAAGAGTTGACGATTCGAGTGTTTAAATAGCCGGATTGAATAGAGGGATTGACGGATTTCCTAGAGATTCGACAAGCCGCTGATTCGACGGCAGAGAGATCGAAGAATCGTTGAAAGCGATTTCGTGCCGAAAGAGCGACGGAAACTTTCGTAAAGATTTAATGTAATTCTTATAAAGAGACTGGGACGAGAGGAGGAGTGTAGTTATCTTTTCACATAATGAAATTGATTTAAGTATAATAACGGGAACGATAACGCGTAATCACTAAGTGCCACTCGGAAGAAACAATATTAGCTTAGCGAATGACGTTACGTTATGTTAAGTTAGATATACAAATGCGAAAAACAATTATAGATAATTAGGTAATATGTTAACAAATCACGATTAGAGTGTATGTACATAAAAAAAAGTAGATAAATACGCCGAGATGAATGGTGCGAGCGGTGAATGGTGATCACGAGCGAGAAATAGTTGACGTTTAGACAAAAATTGTTAGGATAATATTTTTACAATGCATTAATATACGTATAACGCTGTTTTGAAAAGAGTACGGTATAGAAATAAACTGTTTTTTTCTTTTTTAATTGCAAATCGCCTTTTGTATGCGGACTTCGAGTAGAATGAACGTGAGATGTTTTTGCCTATTGTACATTTATTATTTACCAATCAAGTGGGATTTAATGACAACTTTTAAATATTTTGCGCTAAAATATTTAAAACGAGCGCGTAAACTCATTTTACAGTTTATCAGTCGTCGATAAAGGCTGCTTTCCGATATTCTGCCAGTACTGCAAATCTATAGTTTATGTCATGCACATTATAGATTTTAGTACTGGCAGTGAATTTCGGAACGCAGCCGAAGTCGGACCTATCCCAGAAGGAATTTTCATCGTGTTCTGAAACTCAAAGCCATAGAATTTCTTATGAAATTTAAATATCGTTAGACAACTTTTATATGTTACAATATTATAATAATACTTGAAATAGACCGACATGCATCTTACGATTAAATTAATTAGAGAAAATGTCATTTTCGATCGAATTGGATCTTAATAGCTTAATAATAATAATAATTTGTGTGAATTTTATGTTTTCCAACATTGTAAACTACGCGACGAATTATTTATCAATTTTGAAACACAGTTCTCTGTTGGGACAGAAAATCCAAATTTAAATCGAAAATCGATTATATATTTTAATAGTTATTTTACTTTTGGTTACTTTTGTCAGAATCACTTATTATAGTAATGATAGTTATACTTGTGAATTAATGAATGAAGTCTATTTTTCTTTTATTATTTTCATTATATTGACCAGAAATGTTATCAGCGTGTCTTTTGTTGCCCGAACGTTATTGAGTTCGTTCGTATTCAGTGAAACATGCAATTTAAATTATTAAAATTGATGAATTGATTATAGGATTGTATTTATCCCTTCACTTCACGTTTTTTTTTTTCGACTCTTTCCTTTATAAGCTAGATTTCGTTCTCGAAGTATTGATTTATACGAGAAACAGCTACAAGCGATATTTCACGCACAAGTTGTCCGTAAATCGTCAAAAAACGTAACAAGCTACAGATACCAATTCGAACAATTTTTGAAAAGCGCACCACAGTTCACCGGAAAATGGCGGACGGTGACGTCCAAAACTTTTACTTGAGAAGCTCCGCGGGGCCGCCGGCCGTCAGCCGTCGAGTTTCCTTGCACGAAACGGTGCGCCGGGGGTAGGGAGGGATCACGTGTCGCGTCGAGGTCAACCAATGGGACATGCTGCGTACAGTCGAGTAACAGCCTTCGGCTGGAGTGGACGTCGCTCCGTTTGCCGTCGTCGTCGTCGTCGTCGTCGGGATCATCACGCACGCTTAACGGACCGGGACGCGTTATGGAATCCTGATAGTGCACACAAGGATACCCTCGTCCGAAGGCAGCAAGTGATTCTCAATCTTGAGGTGAGTCCCCGCGCGAATTTACGGGAAAAGGGCCGCTCATTCGCGCGACTCCGATTCGGGTTACATAAAGGAGTGCACATTTTTCGATGATGTGTCTGTCTCTCTCTCTCCTTCTCTGTCTATGACGGTGACACGAGGGAAACCGGGACGCTTTGAAAGACGTCGCGTGAGTGACGTACGAACGAGCCTTTGACCTTTTCACGAATAGATATAACGCGTCAATTGTGAATATGCTTCCTCATTGAAGTTCCGAAGTTTTGAAGTATCTCTTCGTTTTTTCACGGTTCTCTGTTTCATTTTCGTAGCGTAAATGTAATGTATATTGAGTATAAGGCTGAGCTTTCATGCATCTGATATATCGAAGGATATATTGTCGGACGTAACTATTGGCGGGATAGAAAATTTCTACAGATTCGAGAAATTTTCTATCCCGCAGCTAATCGCCTACAATGTCGTTATCGGATATATAAAAATCTTAGCCTAATTGTATGATTCAATGTATTGTGAATATGTTGATACATGATATATGATAAAAGATAAATAATACAAATATGTATTAATGTAATAAGATAAATAATATAAATATAAATATATTATAAATATATGATAATTATAAATATATTATGATATATTATAAATATATGACTAATATGTATAAGTAATACAATGTATATATTAATATTATTTGAATACATGTATTATTTATACTATTCGTGTCATTTATATCTCTGAATACATTTATGTAATGTATAGTATAGATTTATTACATTAGTATTATTATTATATTGTAGTAGTATTAAAATTAATATTTTTTCATAATTACATGATATCTAATGATGTTAGCATGTAAATAATTATTATAAGTTTTAATTATTA